>VIAB01008001.1:73320-84977 GCA_009801035.1 Oophaga pumilio
ATGGTGCTATAACCAACAAACTAGCACATGAATATAAACATATTACCCTACACTCAGAGGGCAGAACACTCCCTTGCTTGGCATCAACTGATGCCACATACAGGCTCTTTTGGTGAAAGCAGTAAAACTAGTTCCGCAACTGGTCTGAGGAATAGTTTACTCTCCCCATCATTCCAGAGTTTGACCTTGACCTTGCGCACCTTCTCATCCTTGCTTAGGAATAGCTTGGTGATGAGGCCTAGTGGCCACTCATTTCGGTGTGACTGGCTGTCCTTCATGAGCACAATATCACCTGGTTTGATGTACGGCTTGTCAATCTGCCACTTCATCCTAGGCTGTAAGGTCGAGAGATATTGTTTTCTCCATCTGTCCCAGAAGGTATTGGAGAGACTTTGAACTTGTCTCTATTGACGTCTGTAGAGGTCCTTGTTGCTGAATTCTCCCAGAGGAGCACTGGGAGTGTTGGTTTTCTGAGTGAGTAACATAGCGGGAGTGAGAATGGTTGGATCTTCAGCGTCACTGGAGAGTGCAGTCAATGATCTGGCATTTATGATAGCCAAAACTTCTGCCAAGAGTGTAGTCAAACCTTCGTGTGTGAGTCTTGTGCTACCTTCTTGCAAGAAGATAAAGTCTAAGATTCTACATGCTATTCCTATCATCCTCTCCCAAGCACCTCCAATGTGAGAAGAGTGTGGTAAATTGAAGGTCCAGGTGCATCCCTGCTCATTCAAGTATCTTTCCACACTGGTAATGTCTAGGTTGGAAGGAATTTGAAGTTCTTTCACTGCTCCTACGAAATTTGAGCCACTATCAGAGCGAATGTGTTTCACAGTGCCTCTGATGGCAATGAAATGTCGGAGTGCATTTATGAAACTTGAAGTGTCCATGCATTCAATTACTTCGATGTGGACAGCTCTGATGGACATACAAGTGAACATAACTGCCCTGCTTTTTGCGACTGCTTGGGCTCTTCTAGTGTGCTGTGCAACCACAGACCACGGCCTGAATACATCCAGTCCAACGTTGGTAAAGGGAGGATCCATAATAAGTCTGTCTGATGGGAGATTAGCCATTTTTGGGATTTGAGTCACGCTACGGAGTTTGCGACAAGTCATACATTTTCAAGATGAGTTTACTCACACATCTCTTTGCTCCGACTATCCATAGTCCAGCAGTTCGTAGATTCCCTTCGGTAAACAATCGGCCTTGATGTTTCACCAAGACATGATGGTGCTGTACGAGCAGAGTAGTGACATGATGATGACTAGGAATTATTACAGGGTGTTTTTCCACAAATTCCACCTTAGCTTCTTGAAGACGACCTCCAATCCTTAACAGCTCATTTTGGTCAATGATTGGATCAAGCTTTTTCAAGACACTGTCTCTAGAAATTGGTTGTCCTTGTTGAGGTTGCCTATTTCTTTGGAGTAGGTTTCCTTTTGCACAACACAGAGTATTGTAACCCTGGCTCTTTCCAAGTTGAGGGCGGTAAACGCATGCTTGCATTGATGCCAACCTCTACAAGATCCCTGGCTTGCAGGCGAAGCTGGCTTGTAGGACCGGGCCACATAAATTAGACAAGCAACAGCTTGAACAAGTGACTTCCAGGTTGAGAACCTGCTAAACCGATGAGATTCCAGGTGATGACTTGAAATTCCTGTATGCAGAGCAGACACTTGAGGACGGAGCTTTTCGTTAGCATCTGGATCCACTAATTAGAACGTTTCAGGCCTGTAGAGGTGGGCATCGAACGGTACAAGGAAGCAGGGCCTCTGAACCATGTAGTATCCTTAAGATGACTTGAAGCAATGGATCTAGTTGCAAGGTCCGCAGGATTGAGGTGAGTAGGTGCATAGTGCCACTGACTAGGGCAGGTGGATCTTCTTATCCTCAGTATCCGGTTGCTGACGTAGACATAAAAGCGTTGCGTTTCATTGCAGATGTATCCCAGTACTACCTTGCTATCGGTGTAGAACTCTGCTTCTTTGATCTCCAGGTTCATCACACCTGAGATAAGCTCGGCCAACTCAACTGCGAGGACAGCAGCGCAGAGTTCCAGTCTGGGTACCGTGTGTTCGCAGAGTGGTGCCAGTTTAGTCCGGCTCATCACAAACCCGATGTGGCTCTGTTAATTGACATCTATGGTTTAGAGGTATGCTACTGCTGCGATCGTTTTGACTGATGCGTCACAGAAGATACAAAGTCTTTGCGTCTTGACTTCTGTGGATGGCACAGGAGCATATGGTCGTTTTACACGGTCTGTCAAGGCCTCGAGAGACCTCCTCCACTCTGCCCACAGGTCTATCTTTTCTGCTGGCAGTGGATCATCCCAATCAGATGTGCCTTGGGTGAAGTCTCTTAGCATCATTTTCCCATGCACAGTAACTGGAGCTACGAATCCCAGGGGGTCGTATAGACTATTCACGAAAGAAAGAACTCCTCTGTGTGTGAAGGGTTTCTTGTCTTTACTGATCTGAAAGGTGAAGGCATCCATCTTCAGATCTCAAAGCAATTTAAGGCTCCGCTGCATGGGAAGAGAGTCGATGCTTAGGTCTAGGTCCTGTAGATCGCTGGAATAGTCTTGAGAGGGAAATGCTTCCATCAATTCTCGACTGTTGGAGGAAATCTTATGTAACCTTAGGTTAGACTGAGCGAGCATTTCTTGAGCCCTTTTTAGTAAATTGATTGCAGCCTCATTTGTTGGTGTGGACTTCAAACAGTCATCTACATAGAAGTCCTTTTCTATGAAGGATCTGACGTCTGACCCATACTTTTCTTCACCCTCTTTGGTGGAATTTCGGAGGCAGTAGATAGCGACTGTTGGGGAAGGGCTGTTCCCGAAGATGTGCACCCTCATCCGGTACTCTGTGATGTCTTTGTCCGGGTCGTAGTCACGGTACCACAAGAACCTCAAATAGTTTCTGTGTTCCTTTTTGACGAGAAAACAGTAGAACATCTGTTGCATGTCAGCCTTAAATGCCACCTATCTCTGCGGAAAGAGAGTAGTACTTCTAGAAGTCTGTTGTTGAGGTCTGGGCCCGACAGTAGGACATCATTCAATGAGACATCTCCACGTATGGCACTTGAGTCGAATACCACTCTTATTTGACCTGGCTTCTTGGGATGGTATACTCCGAAGATGGGCAGGTAACAACACTACTCTGAGGGCCGAAGTGCAGGTGCAATCTCTACGTGGTTGTTCTGGAATATCCTTCCCATGAAGGTAAAGAAGTGTTCCTTCATCTCAGGTGACTTGTTAAGCTTGTGCCTGAGGGAGATGAATCGGCTGTAGACCAGTTCCCTGTTGTTGGGTAGGCGCCTTCTCTGAGGTCGAAATGGTAAAGGTGTGACCCAACTGTTCGATTTGTCTTTGACTATTGTCACATGGCCGGAAGATACGGACATCCATTTTCTAGTGTACTGGTGAGCATACTGTTGACTGAGGCCGGTTTGTGTGCTCCTCCTAGACAGACGTCTCCTATAATCACCCATCCAAGGTCAAGCTTCTGTGCGTACAAAGCGTTCCTGGAGCCGTTAATATATTCTTTAGTCTTGTAGACTCGTAGTATATCTCTTTCAAGGAGTAGAGCTATTGGGGCTTCTGGATCCAGTTCAGGTATTAGGTGGGCTATATGCTTCAGATGGGGGTGACGTGTCACCACCTCCGTTGAAGGTATCTCTGACCTATTGTCGGGAATTTGGTTGCACTCCAGGATGGTTGGTAGCGATAGGCAGGTTTGGCCATCTATGGACTCCACCTTGTATCCGGTTGCATTTCTCCCCACCGTCTCAACGGTACCTGAACACGTCCTTAAGAAGTAGGGAGAACCAGGGCCTACAATGCTGAAGTTGTCAAAAAAGATGGACTTGGCTAAAGACCTGTTACTTTGGTCATCCAGGATTGCATATATCTTGAGGGCTTTGTCCTTGCGGCCTGCTGGATAGACTCGGACAAGGCAGATTTTTTAACAGGACCTTCCTCCTGTGAGTCCCTTGCAGTACATTGAGTGCTGACCACAGGGGTATCTTCATCAGTGTCTTTCTGCTTCCCATCATGCTCCTCTGCTTGTGACAACACTCGTTGAGGTAGTCCAGGGTGAAAGGCCGTATTCTGCACATTTCACGCTAGCTTCACAGTTCCTGGCGAGGTGAGAGGTTGTGGCACAACAGTTGAAGCAGATGTTTCTCCATGACTAGACGACTCCTGAGCTTGTGCGGTACGAAGCATTCGCTGGAAAACTTGTCGCTGGGGGTATGCATACTCCTTTGTTTCAGGGACAAGTGAGCAGGTTCCTACAGAAGCAGTCTCCAGAATTCTTTCAAAATGTTCATCCCCAGAGTGAAAGTATGACTGTGACTGGCCTCGCCCTGTGTCAACACTATGCCTTTCCGCCCAAAGTCGTGGCCGCACTGAGAAACCTGCATCCACACCACCCCTGTGACCGGGATGGGCAGGTGATTTGCCGCTGTGAGCTTTACTACTGGGTCCCACTTGGGCCTAAGAGTCTCTGGGAAGTGTAGATGGAAAAAAGCTTCGGACATCGTGGTCACCTGAGATCCAGTATCCACCAAACAACGCACCGCCCACCCATCAAATTCAGCCCTGACCAGCGGGCATGTGGACACCAGGTTTGTGGGACTTTCAATACTCCTTCCTTTCCATTCTGGCTAAAGGCGACGTCCCCCAGTCTCGGAGCCCTCTAGCTTAACGAACAGCGTGGGCGAAGTCCGCCCCACCGTGTGCACTCCCGCGCTATATGCCCTATCTCTCTGCAGTTGAAGCAGGTGAGAGACCTCGGCCGACGAGACCTTCTGGCATCATTACTGGCCACGCCACTTCGGCCCCACTCTGTGTTCAGGCCAGTCTCAGCTTTTACCTTCATCTGAGCCAATTCTCCTTGGATATTCAGCAGCTCTTTCCTCATCTCTTCATCTCTTCAGTGACTGTATTTACTGCTGCTTCCCCGCTCTGGACCTTCCCTACCGGGACCGTCACACTCTGCTCTTGTTCATGTAAGCAGGCCTCACTTCCTATGTCAGCAAAAGTGATGTGGGGGTCCACCTGAACCCTTTCCCTCAGGGTCTGTTTGGTCAGGACGTCCCATAGCCCGGTCACCAAAAAGTCACGTATCACAACATCTGCTGGCCTTATTCCCACTCCGTCCTTTCTGACAATGACGGTGTGTAACTCTTGTAGGGCATTCATATATTGCATCACCGTCTCCCCCTCCCTTTGCATATGGCTAAATAGGAGAGTCCTAAGTTCCCCTATGTCAGTGGGGTCCCCGTGGGTTGCTTCCAAAATGTGGAGTGCTTTGGTCAATGTGTCACGGTCTTGGGGGGCACGTAGCATCACGGAGTCTCTAGCCTCTCCCTCCAGGGCCATAATGGCCACCTCAGCCTCTAACACAGGAGTCATGGGATGCATTCTCAACATACCCCTCATGCGCTCTGTCCAGCTCCACAACATGGTGTTAGACCCAGTGAATTTTAGTAAATTACTTAACATGGCCCCCCTGGTCCTGGGCCTGGCTGCCTGTTCTGCCAACTCCAGACTGCTACTTTGCATCCTGCCGACTACGCCAAGTGTAAAGGTTCATCGGATGCAGTAAACAGTAGGAGACAGAGAAGGGGTTAACAGAAATTTACTAGGAAAATTGCGGAATACGAATTTAAAGGAACCTCCAGGCAAGGAGGTGATTTAGCAAATAGGGGAACTACACAATCAAAGTAACAATAATGGAAAGAGTGAAGGTAAAGACTTATCGATTGCAGTACTTGTTGGGAAGTGATTGGAACATCTCCCGACGGCGTCGGAGTTCGTGAACAAAGTCTCTGGCTATGCTGTGTAGAAATGAGATGCACTGTCTCCTGACCATGCCGAAGTTTCCGGGTACGTTGGTCTTGAGTCCGTTGTTCTTGGCTCCATAGTGAGTACAGTTCCTTTGGCGGGGTTCTCAAGGAGTATGCGGTACACTGGGAACACAACACCGTGCAGGCCGCAGCGGTGACAAGGCCTCACACGGAATCACAAAGTTCAGGAAACAAAAGTACGTCTGCTGCACTACTCATTGTGGGTCTGGTTCCTGGGGGAACACTCGGTAAGGGGATTGCAAGTCAGGCAGTCTGTGAAGAGCTGGCATCAGTGGCGGTAGTTGAGGAGAGGGAGTCAACCTTCTTCCTGCCCTGTTGTCGCCTTTCCGCCAAGTCTGCCCCTTTCCCGTGCTCAGCCCCTTTCATGTCACCCAACCCTCTGCTGTCAGGTGCTCAGGCTTTCCCCACACAGACAAGTCGTCCCCCTGTAACAGTGATGACGGCCCCGATAGTTCCGGCCCCAGAGTGTTTGCCGTACCGGCAACACTGCTCCTGTTCATCTCCTTACATAGCCACATATGTGGTATTTCAATATTCAGGAGAATTGTGGGACAAATTTTGGTGGCATTTTTGCCCATTACCCAGTGTGAAAATGTAAAATCTGGGGCTAAAACAAAATGTTGGTGGTAAAAATGTACCGTATATAATCATGTATAAGCCAAGATTCTCAGCACATTTTTTTGTGCTGAAAAAGTCCCCTCGTCTTATACACGAGTCATTGTCCAAAAAGATGGCGGGAAAGGGGGAGCAGCGGAGCTGCGGCAGGAGCCGACGGCTGTGGCACTGTGACAGCTGCAGCCTTCCAAAAGACTTCAATACTCTCCCTACTCGCACCATCACTGCATCTCCGTCCCTGCATCTCTGTCCCTGCACCGGCAGCTCTTCCTGTTCCTTTGCTGTGCTGTCACGTGGTACCGCTCATTAAGGTAATGAATATGCACGCATCTCCACTCACATAGGCGTGGAACACATATTCATTACCTTAATGAGCGGTACCACGTGACCGCTCAGCACAGGAAGAGTTGCCGTGCCGGGACAACGGAGATGCAGGGACAGCGTGAGGAGGGTAAGTAGAACTAGGGGGGTGTGAGCCATGCGGGAGCAGGGGAGCTGAGCCATGTGGGACCGGGGGGCAATGCGGGACCAGGCAGCCATGCATACAACAGGGGGAGCCACACATAGCAGGACAGGACAGGGGAACCACACATAGCAGGACAGGGATGAGGGGACAATGCATACCCGGCTTATACTCGAGTCAATAAGCTTACCCAGTTTTCCGTGGCAAAATTAGGTGCCTTGGCTTGTACTCGGGTCAGCTTATACTCAAGTATATATGGTAATTATTTTTTCTTCTCTGCCCAAAGGTATTAAATTCTGTGACACAACTGTGCTGTCAATTCGATCACTGCACCCCTAGATGAATTCATTAAGAGGTTTAGTTTGTAAAATGGGGTTACTTATGGAGAGTTCTGTTGTTCTGGTACCTCAAGGACTTTCCCAGTGCGTCATGGCACTCATAAACCATAACAGTAAAATCTCCACTATGATATGGTGCCCCTTCCGTTCTGAGCTTTTCACTGTACCTGAAAAGTATTTCCTGATTGGCGCACACATAAGAAGTTGCACAACAACAACCTGATTTAAATTTTTTTCCTACTAGAAAAATTGAAAACTTGGGGCTAAAACATTTTAGTGGTAAAAATGTAATTATTCTTTCTTCACCTGCCAAAGGTATAATATTCTGTGAGTTACATGTGTTGACAACATGCTCACTGCACTCCTAGATGAATTTATTGGGAAGTGTGTTGTTTTAAAATGAGGTCACTTTTGGGGAGTTTGCTGTTCTGGTACCTCAGGGATTTTGCCAATTTGACATGGCACCCTCAAATCATTGCAGCAAAATCTGAACTCCAATATGGCGCATCGTCACTTCTGAGCTTTGCACTGTGCCTCAAAAGTAGTTTTTGACCACACAAGGGTATTGGTGTACTAAAGAGGTGTACAATAATAAATTATATTGTGGTAACGTGTTAGCCAGAAAAATCGATGTGAATACTTTTCCGTCCAATTATGACAAGAGCATTCTTAAAGTGATACCTTTATTGGCTAACCAGAAAATTATATGTTCGCAAGCTTTCAGAGCTCAGAAGAGCCTCTGAGCTCTGAAAGCGAACATATAATTTTCTGGTTAGCCAATAAATGTATCACTTTAAGAATGCTCTTGTCATAATTAGACGGAAAAGTATTCACATCGGTGTACTAAAGAGAAATTACACAACAAATTTTGGGGTCCATTTCCTTCTGCTATCTTTGTGAAAATGAAAATATTTGGAGCTATCCTAACCCTAATTTGTGGGAATTTTTTTTTCCATTTTTTACAGTTCAACGTAAAAATTCTGTGAAGCATCTGGTGGTACAAAATGCTCACCACACATCTAGATCCATTCTTTGAGTAGTCTTGTTTCCAAAATGGGGTTACTTGTGGGGGGTTTCCACTGTTTAGGCACATCACGGGTTCTCCAAACATGACATGGCATCTCTCTCTCAATTCCAGCCATTAAAAAAGTCAAACTGTTCTTCTTCCCTTCCGAGCCCTGCCGTGCACCCAAACTATAGTTTTCTCCCACGTATGAAGTATTGGTGTACTCAGTAGAAATTGCACAATATGTTTTGGGGTCCATTTTCTTTTGTTATCCTTGTGAAAATAAAAAAAGGGCTAAGTAACATTTTTGTGAAAAAAGTAAAATGTTCATTTTTTTCTTTCCTCATAATAATTCTGGTGAAGCACATGAAGGATCAATGAACTTCTTGAATGTGATATTTAGGACTTTGAGGGGTGAAGTTTTTAGAATGGATTAACCTTTGGGTGTGTTCTGCTGTCATATTGCCCCCCCCCCCAAAGTCACTTCAAATGTGATGTGGTCCTTAAAAAAATGGTTTTGTAAATTTTGTTGAAAAAAATTAGAAATTGATGATCAACTTTTAACCCTTCTAACTTTCCAAGAAAAAAAGCTTGAAAAATGAAAAGAACTCACTTCACCTTGATGACTTCAGCGCAAGCGCCGTGGGAAACTTTAGTTAGTGTTAGTTTTTAGTCACTGTTAGTGTGATTTTACTGTAGGCGGCACATGAAAAGCTGGCTTTTCAAAGGACATCGGTGAGTAAAAACTGGACAGCACTCACATGGTCTGAGTGCTGTGTGATTTTTTTTTCGCACCCATAGGCTTGCATTGCCGAGTCTTCGGCCAATATACGCGTAGGCGATTTTACACGCACGCTGAATATGCCCGAAAAAATAAACGGTGATCTGAGCTGCCCCATAGATTAACACTGGGCCGAGTGCTATGCGATGTTTTCTCACATAGCACTCGCCTGTATTCTACGGTAGTGTGACGCCGGCCTTGGGTGAATCTTATGCCTGAGGTCACTTCATTAATATATACAGTATATATAAAAAACAAGAAATGGTCCACTTTATACTTTGTCCAAGAAGCTGGGTCTGTGTTCCACAGAACTGCAAGTGCCCTGGATATCTTGCTGGCTCCAAGATATGGAAGAAAACTGTCTCACAAATACAGCACTTCTATTGAAATACTTTTAAAACAGGTACCTGTTCATTTCAAACTTTTCAAGCGTTACTGCTCTTCATCATAGACAAAGATAATTAGTATACGTACTGTATGCTCTATAAGGAAGTGCTATGCACAGATAAGAAAGAACCTTCACATTTGTACACAGAAAGTTAGACTTAGGCTGGAGTCACACTCAGCATACAAAAATACGGAGCGTATTGTACGGCCATATTATGCCAAAATGTTGCAGGCACAACAATCCGTATTTCATGCGTTTTCAGGGTGCGGCTGCGTATTTTGCGCACGTAAGCATCCGTATGCAATCCGTATGGCATCCGTATAGCGTATTTTTCTCGCAGCCTTGCAAAATGGACATTTAACGTTTTTTAGGCCTGAAACTCATTCAAATCATCATCAGTAAGGCTATTTATTGGCTCTGCATCAGGTTGTAACCCCCATTCTTGGCATTTTTGTGGTCTGCTTGTGTTGGAGGGCTGCTGGTTGCTTGCCAATATGTCTGACACTCTTCAGTTCTCCCAAACTGATCGAGTGTTGTACAACTGTGTTTTGTGCGGCCTCTTTGGCCAGCCTTACCCAGTGATTGTTGATCCGCGAAGGAGGAGGTGAATGTGGCCTTTTCTGCATTTGAGGCAACGACTTAATAAAGCCCATTTCACCGGCTGTATGCATGTCTGCGGACTCTTCCAGATAATTTTGTCCAGTTTTGTCTGATGACCATTCCCAGATTTGAGGTTTTGTGGGAGATTGTGCGGCCAGGGATCATGTAGCAGGATGCGGAAAGCTATCTCTGCAGAGGAGCGACTTCTCCTTACGCTATGGTCTGGATTTCTTACCTACATACTGTCTATTGATGATTTGTTTTCCCACTAGTTTCCATTTACCCTTATGCCTGTTGCAGAAATATCCTCAGAATATAGGCCCTATATCACCTTGAAGTACCTGAGCAATGATGTGAATATTCACATTACAGGAAAATGGTACTTGGCCTACATGTAACTTATGATTGTTTGGACATTAAGTCATGTAAGGGGTATGTAGAGCCAAAGATGGAAGAGTGGAAGAGGATTGCCAGGGGATTTGAGGACCAATGCAACTTCCCATAATCTCTGTCTGGTGTTAATGGTCATAACAGATGTGTTGGTGGTTGAGTACAAAAAACTTATGAAAAAAGACTCAAAACTTTTTATAAAAATAGATATTTATCTGTGCAAACTGCCACTTGAGGTAGTGACTACCATATTTGCTTCATATGGTATATGCATTTACAGCACAATAGTGTAAGTGTGCATTCTTACACAACAACCAAAATAAGGCATGACAACATTACAAATTGTTCCATATATAATAGTATGTAAAGCCAATAAACAATAGTCACTATGGGTAGTGCTGATCATATGTGACCCATATGTCGGATTTATCGCATAACACAAGTGTAAAGATGCATTTGACAACTGTTAGTCAAATGAAATGTACAAAAAATACAACCATTCACTATGTATAGTGAAGACCATAAGTTACCCATATGTTTGTTGACAAGATTATACTACTTCAAATATGCAGTAGTCAACATGGACTGAAATTAAATTTAACACAATACCAAACTTTCACTATTGGGTTGTAAGACTAGACTAATGCAATGATGCATTAGCCAACAATTTTTAACAGGGATGGGGAAAAAATAACAAACATTGGTAGAAATTATAAGATATAATGAAATAATAATCTTTTCCCATAGCCCATATACCACCAGCTAAGTACCATATGGTCTTTGTAGGCATTCAGATAAGTGCAAATATGCGTTACACAACATGGTGTTAAAATATATGTTCACAAAGAACTAACATTTCTCTCAATATGAACTGACAATGAAAATAATAGACTTTGACTATGCCTACAGAACAGCATATTGCTAGCATATGTTGTTTACAGGCATCTAGATTACTGCAAATGTCTTAGACACAAGAGGAGGTTAAAGTAAATATAAAACCATTACAAACTGGTTTTTAAATCCTAAAATATAAGTTACATACAAAATCACAGCTTGTGGTATGTGGGTGGTGGGATTGGCGGCTTCCCATCATCTCTTTTTGGTTGGCTTGGATGACCACCTTGACCATCACCCAGTTGGGGTTGATTTTGTGGGCATTGAGCTAACATCTGGCCATGGTCAGGTTGATGTGTGGGCACATT
>VIAB01008002.1:30493-44391 GCA_009801035.1 Oophaga pumilio
AATGTTGTCTCTGTCCAAATATATATGGACCTAACTGTACAAACCTTATTATTATTTACTCCAAATAAATTTGAACGGAGCTAAATGCAGTATATGATTCTCCAAGATTTCCTTTAATATGAGATTTCCATCTAGAGGTGGCTGTCAATCTCCTTTCCATGAGCTTTGTGTTAACACCAAATGCTAAATTTCTAACATTGTACATGCAATAGGGAGGAGATCTCTTTACAAGTTTTATCTCACCATTCACAAAACAAGTCATTATGGCAATGATTCCAAATCTTATTACTTCAAGGGATTTTCTGAAGAATGTTTCCACTCCTGGGGAGCCCTAATGCCATTACTACCTAAACATTTTTACTGCCAGTATATTTTCCATTGAATCATTTAATGAGTGCCTGAAAGGGTCATTGTGAAGGGAGAAGAGCGGGGTCAGCTATGACCTGGTCTATTGGGAACGGTGAATCCTATGTTATCGGCAGTGTGTAGAGGTGTTACCTGTCTCTGATGATAAGAAGATCACTGTGAACTCTTCTTGAAAGGACAAGAAATATAAAATAGTCCCAGTGGCCAGTGTAAAAATGCAAGAGTACTAATTTTGTTTTTGATACAGTTCATGATATGAAAAAAAGGCAAAAATTGTAAAAAATACATGTAACACAGAAACCTGATTTATATAGATACTTTTCTGATGACACATCACTTTAACGAAACATTGTTCAATCGTCTCCTCTCCATTTCACACTCTACAGTCTTCAGTATATTTGAACATCAGTAGAGAGCATATCTTAAAGTCAAAGCATTTACCATGTGCCCAAGAAAAATGAGGCAATTATAACGTTACAAATACAGTGCATAGCTGACAGTAATATACAGTATATAGTGGGTAGATTGGAGATTACAGCAATGAACAGCTTACCTGTGTCTTGTACATTTGAACCAATTCAATATATCTGTGCAGCTGGTGTAATAGACCTGGTCAAATGGATGTGCATACGATTCCTGAACTGTTACAGAATAGCTGTGAAAATACGAATAACAATTAGGTTTTTTGAGATTACCATTTAATATTTGATACCCTGTAAAAATGTATTATGAGTATGATGTATTAATGTTATTCTTACCAGGCCATAGGTTTATGGGTAGGGTAATCTTTCATGATTTTCCCCACAATTTTCCCTTACGGAGTGATGTAGCATGAATTTTTTCGAGTCTGTGGTTTGCCATATTTTGTCAACCTTTTTCATAGCTTATAGTTATACAGTGGGTAAAATAAGTATTTGACACACTGCCAATTTTGCAAGTTTTACCACCTTAAAAGAATGGAGATGACTGTAATTTTTATTGTAGGAATACTTCAACTGTGAGAGACAGAATCTTAAAATAAATTCCAGAAAATCACATTGTAAGATTTTTACATAATTGATTTGCACTTTATTGCATAAAATAAGTATTTGATGCAATAGAAAAACAGAACTTAATATTTGGTACAGATACCTTTGTTTGCAATTACATGGTCAGATGCAGCAGGGATTTTGGCCCACTCCTCCATACAGATCTTCTCCACATCTTTCAGGTTTCAGGGCTGTCACTGGAAAACTTTGAGTTTCAGCTCCCTCCAAAGATTTTCTATTGGGTTCAGGTCTGGAGACTGGCTAGGACACTCGAGGATCTTGAAATGCTCCTCAAGGAGCCACTCATTAGTTGCCCTGGCTGTGTGTTTCAGGTGATTGTCATGCTGGAAGACACAGCCTCGACCCATCTTCCATGCTCTTACTGAGAGAAGGAGGTTGTCGGCCCAAATCTTATGATACCATCCATTCTTCCTTCAATATGGTGTAGTTGTCCTGTACCCTTTGCAGAAAAGCACCCCCCAAAGTTTCCTCCACCATGCTTTATGGTTGGGACAGTGTTATTTGTGTTGTACTCATCCTTTTTTTTCCACGGCGAGTGGAGTTAATACCAAAAAGTTCTATTTTCTCATCTGACCACATGACCTTCTCCCATGCTTCCTCTGGATCATCCAGATGGCCATTGGCAAACTTCAAACAGGCCTGGACAAGTGCTGGCGTGAGCAGGGGCACCTTGTGTGCTTTTCAGGAATTTAACCCCTTTTCAACATCGGACATAAATGTACGCAGATGTCGGACTCCCTCCATTTGATGTGGGTTCCTGCGCTGAGCCCACATCTTTCCTGGCACATGTCAGCTGTTTTGAACAGCTGACATGTACCTCTAACAGTCGTGGGTAGAATCACGATCCACCCGCGGCTGTTAACCCGTTAAATGCCGCTGTCAAACTCTGACAGCAGCATTTAACTTGTGCTTTTGGCAAGTGTGCCAGAAAACACGCCCATCGGTGACCCCGTCACGTGATCGCAGGTCACCGATGGGTCTGCATGACAACTAGAGGTCTCCAGTAGACCTCTATGGTTGCCACTGCCGGATTGCTATGAGCGCCGCCCGGTAGTGGCGCTCATAGCAAGTCAGCATTTCTGCTACATACAGGCAATCTGATCATCGCCTATATATAGCAGAGCCGATCAGACAAGTGCAGTTTCTATTATCCTATGGAGACTATTGAAGCACGCAAAAAGTAAAAAATGTTTTTTAAAATATTAAAAAAATACAAAAGTCAAAAGTTCAAATCACCCCCCTTTCGCCCCATTCAAAATAAAACAATACAAAAATCAAACATACGCATATTTGGTATCGCCGAGTTCAGAATCGCCCGATCTATGAATATAAAAAAAATTAACCCGATTGCTCCACAGTGTAACTAGAAAAAAGTCAAATCGCCAGAATTAAGTTTTTTTGGTTGCCGCAACATTGCATTAAAATGCAATAACGGGTGATCAAAAGATCCTATCTGCACCAAAATGGTAGCATTAAAAACATCAGATCGGCACGCAAAAAATAAGCCCTCACTCAATCCAACATCACGAAAAATGGAGACGCTACAGGTATTGGAAAATGGCACCATTTTTTTTACAAACTTTGGAATTTTTTTTCACCTCTTAAATAAAAAAGAACCTAGACATGTTTGATGTCTATGAACTTGTAATGTCCTGGAGAATCATAATGGCAGGTTAGTTTTAGCATTTAGTGAACATAGTAAAAAAAAAACTCAAAAAAACAACTGTGAAATTGCACTTTTTTGCAATTTCACAGCTCTTGGAATTTTTTTGACCAAAAAAAAAAAAAGTTATGGCTCTGGGAAGAAGGGGAGCAAAAAATGAAAATGCAAAACCAAAAATAGCTCTGGTCATTAAGGGGTTAATCCATGATGGCATAGTGTGTTACTAATGGTAATGTTGGATCCTGTGGTCCCAGCTCTCTTATGGTCATTGACCAGGTCCTCCCGTGTAGTTCTGGGCTGATTCCTGACCTTTCTCGTAATTATCGTTAGCCCATGAGGCAAGGTCTCGCATGGAGCTCCAGACCGAAGATTGACAGTCATCTTGTGTATCTTCCATTCTGTAATAATTACACCAACAGTTGTTGCCTTCTCACCAAGCTACTTGCCATTGTCCTGTAGCCCATCCCAGCCTTGTGCAGGTCTATAGTTTTGTCCCTGGTGTCCTTAGACAGCTTTTTGGTCTTGAGATTGGAGTGTGATTGAGTGTGTATCAGGTGTCTTTTATACAGATAACAAGTTCAAACAGGTGCAAATAATACAGGTAATGAGTGCAGAGTTGGAGGGCTTCTTAAATGAAAAATAACAGGTCTCTGATAACCAGAGTTCTTTCTGGTTGGTAGGTGATCAAATACTTATTTCATGCAATAAAATGCAATTTAATTATGTAAAATCATCTCATAATTGAAGTGTACCTACGATAAAAATTACAGACCTCTCCATTCTTTGTAGCTGGGAAAACTTGCAAAATTGGCATCATGTCAAACACTTGTTTTCCACACCTTATATTACAGAGATACATTGTACATTTGAGGCACTTAATTAAGTCCACAAAAAATCTGGTGGAAGTTAAGATGGTCTAATATCTAACTAAAAAAAGATGTTATACCTCACGGCAATAAACAGGCTGAGCTTTGGAAGTGGCCAAAGTTTGAAGGATGTTGTAATAGTAATGTCATTCAGGTGCATGGTGGTTGAGAACAGGAGTGAGTATGTTCATTAAGGTCATTGGTGCCCATGTAATATACTGGCTCTGCTAGAATGGCAAGCCAGAGCTAGTCACCCTTATATTGCATTCTGTCTCGATGCTAAGACAGATGGAGAGCTTACAAAATCCATAAGTCCCAATAACCTAACATTTTACTTGACTAACACAGTCATTGTTTTAGTTCTGTGACTTAAAAAAAAGTTGCACCCAATTTGACACCCAAAGTAAATGTTTCTTTGTACAGTATTTATTCCATAGTCTAAGTTTACTGTAGTTTGAGTTGTTATACTGTGGAGTGAGCAACCATCCCATATCCAAAGTCATAATTTTGCCTACTGATACTGATATTTTCACACAGATCAGGTCTTAGAAAATGGAGCGCTAGAAAACATCCTTCATTTTACACTTTATAAGTCTTAGTTATTAGTCCCGAGAGTCCCTTTTTCTGTCCTGTTCTAGGAAGCCTCTGAATTATATAGGAAGCATTTCCCATAAAACAATAGATATTTGATTTCTATTCTTCACTTACCATAATATTTTTGTAGGTTCATCAAAATGCAAGATAGAAAAAAACAGCGTTAGAAAGAGTTGGGTCTCTTTCTTTCAGCTTTGCAAATACATTGCACAATTTAATTCCCAGTCTGTATATATTAGAAGTATAATAGAAACTATAATTGAAAAAATCCACAAAGAACTGAGATAAAGACAGATCAAATAAAATGCTCCGAGTCAGCAGCACAAGTCTATGGGTAGTGTAATTTATGAATGAAATAGCTGGAAGCCTATTCCACTGAACTGTTGATATTGACTTATTGTCTACTGGGGATGTGACATATATGCATTGCAGAATTTTCTTACTTATATAGAGAGGAAAGAAAGAGATATTTTTAATAAAAGATTCACAGTGATTTAATATAATTAAAACTTTCTACATATTGTAAATATTTGTAAACATTTGGACTAATTACCATAAATCATCATCAAAAAATCAGTATTTTCAAAACTTACTACCATGGGGTAACCCATGAAAAATAAGTACTTGGAGCTAATTTTCCCATCAAAATGACAGACACCATGACTAAATACTACTAACGGGTCCTGTTGGGTATCATTGGTATCTGTCGCACTGCATTATGGTTTCTGTTATAAAGCGCAAATCTTATGGGCATTGAATCCCTATTCCACACAGTGCTGTTCCATGCAGTGTATCACATGCAAGCTGTCTGAAAGAGGTCCTTTCGACCAAAACATCATTGTTTTTGATTGCTTTTCTAATAAATCTAATATAGTTTTCAGCAACTCAATAGGGTGCGGGATTTTTGTTCACTGATTATATGGATTGGTATCCTATCCTGTCATCGTAATCTTATACAGAGTGACATGCATCCCATCTACAGTTGGTTCGGAAAGTATTCAGATCCCTTCAAATTTAATAAATTTGCAAAAATTTCTACATTTCTGTTTTTTCTGTCAAGATGGTGTGCAGAGTGTACATTAATTAGAAAAAAATGAATGTTTTTAATTTAACAAATGGCTACAATGAAACAAAGAGTGAAAAATTTAAAGGGGTCTGAATTCTTTCCGAACCCACTGTACATATGCATTACGGTTTCTGTTATAAACAGATTAGTTTGACATTAGTTCTCCCATTCGACACAGACTTACCTTTCCCAGTGGCTACACACATTTGGATCCTCGAGGTTGAGAGAGAAAGAAATTCCAAGCCATTGGTAAAAAACGAATGCAAAGAGCCCATGGCAGTGAGATATTGACAACATCTTCTTGCATGAAAGACCTGTTGAAAGAGACAATTACCCATGGTAATATGTAACCATTGTAACTAATCATGAATAATAATGTATAATCTACAAGGTTCACCTATGAGGACATGTATCATGTCACAGAAGAATTTACCATCTGTTAATTACAAAAAGGTATGAAAATTCATGGACAGCTGCAGCATGGTGGAAGTCAGACGGAACAAATTATTATCTTTGAACGTAATCCTTTTGTAAAAGGACACATATAAAAAATGGACAGATGTGTTGCCTTTGGTAACTTAGATATAATAATGATAGTACCTAGAGAACTTCCTTATTTAATCCATTTCACAATGAAGTGTAATGCCATGCTGACATTTTACTGGCACTCTCGTAAAAAGTACAATATAGCCCATACACTATAAGATATAAACCATGCTTGGAGGGCATTACATCAAATTTTTCACACCAATATGTAAGTTTACCTATCATCTTAAAGAGTGTAATGGGTTTGGACAATTCCTTATTCTGTAGATCCCTGTTAGCCCTCATTCAGACATCTGTCTATCATACTATGGACTGTGACTTCCGGTCTGTGCCCACAGGTCTCCTGACCTGAGTTCAAGAGTCTATCAATGCCTATGGGGCTGTTGAGTTTGGGTCAGGTCCGTGCTTGAGATATATAGGCATCTGCATGAGACCTAAATCAGGTTGCTCAGAGGCCGTTTCAGTACTGAGATTTTCCTCGATTTGCACTGGCTTTGGGAAAATCCCAATATCAAAACCCACCAAGCATTGCAGGATGGCAAATTATGTGGATGCCCATGGTGTAGAGGGTTCTATTCTATACATAAGGGGCTGCTTCTGTTCATAAAGAAGGAATATATATTTCATGTTCAGTCAAAAGCATAAAGTGACTTCATGGCAAAAATATAAGCACTCAATTTATTTTTCAATATGGCCTCATTTAAATGCCCATTTTACAGCTCCGTGTGCTGTACTGTATCTCTGAACTTCCGATTTAATGTGAAGGCACAATATACTGGAGATATTCTTTGTTCTAGGGCACAATATGATGTCATACAAACTCTAAGGATATACAGGCCACATTTTCAAAACTTAGCCGTTACTTAGACCCTACTGTGATTAATTCAATAAATCCACATAATGAACAATTGTTTTACTAACAAATTCTGAATCACATGAAGTTAAAGTCGTTTCATGACTGTGTTGTCTGTTATTATCTTTACCGCTGGGTTAAATTACAGATCTCTATCCTGATGCTGCCGTTATACTACAAACAACTCAAATTAGAAACATCTCAGAATTTGTTTTCAGCTTGTTCACAGCAGTAGAAAAATATCATTAATTATGTCTTTATTTCATGCGCATCATACACTGTGGGAAATCAAGTAGAGGCTTTAACACCAACTTATTAATTATATATGTAGAGCTACCTGTGGATCACCAGCAGAATAGGAGGCTAGTTTTTAAACTCCTCATCGTGTAAGTGGCAATAACTGGGGAGGAAGCTATTTTTTCTGCATAGCATCGCAAACCAATTGAACACTTTAAATTGGGGTTACTTACACACCGCCCTCCCAACTGCCTTTGTGCAGCTATTAAAGCTTCCACTCTTCGGAAAAATGTGGATATCTGTTGGAATTTTTTCCCACTCATCCAGAAGAGCATTTGGGAGGTCAATCACTGATACAGGACAAGAGGGTCTGCTTGCAATCTCTGTTCTAGTTTACCTCAAAGGTGTTTGATGAGGTTGAGCTCAGGGTTTTGTGCAGCAAGTCAAGTTCTACAACAAATTCACCCAACCATTTCTTTACGGACCTTGCTTTGTGCACTGGGGAACAGTCATGATAGAATGGAAAAAGGCCTTTCACAAACTGTTCCCGCAAAGTTGGAAGATACAACTGCCCACAATGTCTTGACATTCTGAATCATTAAGACCCTTGATAAACAACTCCATATAATTTTACCTCCCCCAAAAGACTTTACAGTTGGCAGAATGCGGTCAAACAGGTATCGTTCTCGCCAGACTCAGATACATCCTGACTGTTCCAGAAGTGCGATTCATCACTTCTTAGTACATTTTTCCAGAGTCCAGTGCCCGCATGCTTTATGCCACGGCATCCGACTCTTGGCATTATGCTTGGTGTTGTGAGGCATGCAGTTGCTGGGCCATGGAAACCTAGTATATGAAACTCCAGGTGCACAATTCTGTACTGATATTAATGCTAGAAAAGATTTGGAACTTTGTAGCCAGCAGAACATTGGTGACTTTTATGCACTATGAACTATTTATCACTTGGCGACTCTACTATGGCTCCTAACCGTTTCCACCTTTCAGTAATACTTTAAGAAACTCACACTCTGTTAAAGAGATAGCGCACGCTGTCATAAAGTGCTCCCAGGTAAAGGCTGGGAGACACTTATTATTTAAAGCACCTCCACCTGTTTGGAATTGCCTGAGCAACCAGTTATGTCAATTGTCTGCATGCTTGCTAGTTCTCAGATCCCCTGTACCTGTCAGTCAGTATACCTGCCTGAACTTGTCTGCTTGTACTTGCCATGTGCTCCTATATTCTAGCTGTGCCCTCCAGCACCAACCTGCCTTTATACCAGCCATGTCCGCCAGCACCTGTATACCAGCCGTGCTACCAGCACCTACCTATCTCTATACCAGCCATGACTGCCAGCACCTGCCTGCCTGTATACCAGCTGTGCCCGCCAGCACCTGCCTGCCAGTCTGTATTTATCCGTACATGCTTGCACCTGCTGTGCCAGTCCGTGTCATTTCCTGCTGGGCCTGCCTGTACCCACCTAGTCTATCCATTCCTGGCCGTTCCAACTACCTGCCCCTTGGACAATTCCTTATTTTGTAGATCCCTGTTAGGCCTCATTCCAACATTTGTCTATCAAATGTGTCTGAGATCTGTCCTGGAGTAGCACCTGGCGTCCCTCCGGAGCCAAGTCTAACCTCACTATCAGGGCCTCTAGAGAAGATTCAGGTGTTCGCCTAGTCATACCATCAAGGCTCTCCTCGGTCCATGGCACTGTGGTTGCACCACTTTCATTACACAGTTGATTGCAGAATTTTTAAAATTAAAGAAATTTAATGAACTGACTTGACAGACACTGACTTTTTATTACAAGACCATACTTGAATTCAGTGAGCTCTTTAGAACCAACCATTTTTTCACGAATGTTAGTAACAGCAGACTACAAGGCTAGGGTAAGGATTTTATACACTTGTGGTAATTGGACTGAATGAAAAATCTGAATTCAATGATTAAGAGGAGTGTTCTAATACCTTTATGCATGTAGTATACAGTATATTGCTAAGTTTTCATTTAGCTATATCAGTAGCGTAGTTACTGGGGGGCAGATGGTCGCACCAGGTCCTACCCTCAGAGTGACCCATCCGGAGCATGCCGATATAGTTAAGCTCTGCTGTAGAGCAGGGAGACATGATCTCCCTGCACTACTGCTGTCTGTTCAGTAAACTGCAGGCTTAAATTGACCTGCAGACATCGCTATGAGCTGGCAGAGGTGCCAATGCACTCACAGGCTGCCAGAGGTCCTGCATTGGTATGCAAGGCCCTCATCAGGATCCTGGATTCCTGGATTAGGTGAGTATATTATGTTTTTTATTTTAAATAAAGCTTGTGGTGTGACTGTGGGGCCATCATAAATTATGGGAGACCTCATACAATGTGGAGGAGGTTAATGTGGGGGACCCTGAAACAGTGGGGGCCCTCATGCAGTGTAGGGACTACTGAAGGGGCCCTCATAAAGTGTGGGGACCATTATCCATTTTGTGGGCTAATATGGGGTCCATTATGCAGTTTGCGGGCTAATGTGAAGGCCATTATAAAGATTGGGGCTAGTGTGTGGGCCATTATACAGTGTGAGAATTACTGTGGGAACAATAATACAGTGTGTGGACTACTTTGGGGACCCTCATACATTATGGGGGCTCTTATACTGTGGTTGGACCTGTCAAACGTTGTAGGGACATCTGTGGGGGGGTCCTCAAAGTGTGTGGACCGTTATACACTAAGTGTGTAAGCTAATGTGGGGACCATTACTCAGTTTGGGGCCTACCCTGGTGGTCATTATACAGTGTGGGTGCTAGTGCAGGGGGCATTATACAGTTTGAGGCCTACTGTGGGGGCCATGATCACACTATATGTAAATGATGAACTCAAATAATCTCCATAGTAGTGAATTACTGGAATCATAGTTTTACTTGGAGCTAAAATTGAATGTGTGAACTTTTAGTGTCTTTCCATTTTGAAGGCGCCGTACAGGACCACTATCTATTTAAAATGCAACAACTGGTGTTAACACTTAGTAGTGATTGACTTCAATGTATGGCACCCTCAACACTAACAATGGACGCACTGTGGGGCCTAATAAAGCTGTGAATGACAGGCCAAATGCTCTTATAGTAACAGATTTATTGACACTGAAACTTCTGAAAAAGTGTTGTTGTACAAGATGTGAAGTTAAATGATGATATTTTATCTAAGAGCTCACCCTGACAGTGTCCATGAGCCTGGTTTTGGCAGAAGTTTATAAAGTTTATACTAGAGCTAAAATCCACACTGATACTCTAATGCCAAGAGCAGCTTGCGCGCTTTCCCAGAAGAGGCGCTGCTCTGTCCAAACAAGACCTCCTGTTTACACTGAGCAACAATGGTCCGAACACCTGATTTACTCGAAGTAGAGCTTAAAGTTTCAGTAGCTTAGTAGGGTTCTAAAATGCATTTTCTGCTAAAAGTGAGTGTAAATTGTACATTTCTCTCAAAAATACAACTATTTTTGTGATATTTAAAGACATGCATTAGACACAACTATGACTAGCCATTAGAAAATGTAAGTGTCACTAGTAAAAGCAATATAACTATTTTGACATTTTTTTCAATTACAATTAGTAAATAGTCCTAAGTGTGGAACAATCCTATGTGTAGAAGGGTATAACGAGCTGCTAATTCTTGAAATGAAGGTATTGTCGCATTCAGTAATGCACCCAAATAGCTACATCATTAGTGATGATGAGGAAAGAAAATATTCATGTCGTTTATTCAAAACACAGACTGAGTTATACAAATTCTTATATTTCTAAAAATCAATTAAGTGTTTAAGCGACTGTGTTATTACATTTTTTAGTTAAAAGGTACCCTCCGTGAACCTCGCTGAAAGTTGTCATTAATATGGAAATCATACTAGACAGTCAAGCAGTGGAAACGATGAAACATGGATGTGGTGGCAAACTTTAAATAGTCAATGTCTTGTAAAGTTTTCAAACAAGCCTTAAGATCTAAGAAGGTCTAGGACACCTGGACTTTGTAGGTATACAATGCTATCCGACATCAAACACAAGGAGACTCTCATGCTCGTTCTCATACATGCACTGTACAGGTGGAGAGAACCTGACAAAGAGACATGCACACGTGACAATGAAGCCTTGACATAAGAAAGAGCCACTTATTCTTGTGTTTGCTGACTCCCACATGCACCTGATAATTTTTATTAGATTCATTGTGTCACTGGAAAAAAAAGTCATAGTCCAGTGGATTTGTAGATTACTAAAATTAAATTATTGGATAGTGTATTCATTAACAAATCTCTTCCTTGTAGTGTACACCTGCCAGCTTAAAGGGTTTTTCGGATTCCCACAATTACATTACTTTTCACAAAACACACTAAATGTGACTATACAGACTAATCCCTACATAACGTTTCTTCCTTATACATTTGTGTCTCTTTTCATCTCTATCTGTCCCTCTGTGCATCTAGTTTCAAATAGCAGAATGGACGGCCCTATTGATATCTGTTAAAACTGCATTTCCCAGCAGCATTTTGCTTCTCTTTAGTGCAGCAGACCCCTCACTCACTCTCCGGTGAGCTCCTGACTAACCTCTCTTCTCTGAGTTATCATCAAGCTAGTCTAAGTGTTAGATTTTCCTTATGCACTCTCTGCTCCTGTACAGCACTCTGGTTGATTTTATGTTCTGCCATCTACATCATTATCGCTGCCTGTGTGATTTTACCTCATTGTTAGCTGGTTTCTAGCAGAGCTCAACTTTCCTGCACACTTACACAGTGCAACTTGTAATAACTAGGCAGTGCAGAGTTGAGCTGTGTTTTGTGATTGCTGCTGATAGAGCAGTGACATTAAACTGCAAAGGTTGCTTTGTTGATATTGATTTGAGAACCATTCGCAGTGTCACATCACTAAACAACAGGCAACAAACACAGCTTAGCTCTGCAACTGACTAGTTTTTACAGGCTCTGTTGTGGAGAGCAAGAAAATTGAGCTCTCTGATGTCTTATTTCAGGGAAATCGCCATTTTTTTTAAGATGTAAATAAGCTGTCAAAATCTATGTGTCCTGAGAATCTGCTTCCAAAGTTTACGTTAAATGAAAGGGGGCCTTACCAGTGTGAGATATGCAATGACTGACAGTCTCCTCTCCTGATCTCACTGCAGAGCCCTCTGAAGGCAGATTCTCGGGGAGATCTGTGTCCGGTCCACAGATCTTAACATCTCATTTACATATTAGAAAAACATGGATTTCACTGGAATAAAATATTATATCGGCATATCGCAGATATCAAGGTGTCATTTTATTCAGCTTCCTAAGACCTACATGCCCTTATAGATGGCTTAGGAGGGTTGACCCATTTCAAAGGAAAGATTTCATTTTTTATAGTTCTCCATTTCTTATTAACTTCAAGATTAAATAATTGGTTGGAAGTTTTATAACATTTACATGAATAGTGGTAAAGCTATGTGGAGCGCAGAGGGTGATGTAGCACCCTTGTCCTGGTAAACGAAGGGGTGTCCATAAGATACAAGCATTAATACACAAAGGCGCCAACCGTTCTGGATCAAGCAGAACAGTCACAGATTTTGCTTCCACTGTCCCGAGAGGTTGGGGGTATGTCCTGATTTCAACTGCATCTGTTTACTTAGAACATAGATAGAGTTAAATATAATGGTGGCGAAGGGAACTGATAGATCCCAACCGACATCCTATCCAGGGCTGGTTACCCTACTTGTGCACCTACTCTCCAAATAGGAATGACATATATTACTTTTTACTTTACAGCATTCTATTCAGGTAGATCCTCAAGTTCAGAATGGTTTTGCAGGTCTTTCAGGCAGAGCCCAGTTCAGTAACACAGGAGCAGTGAGAATGGATGTGACAGGTAAGTGTGATATTTGTGTGGGGGCATCAAACTGTGTTTGAAGGACTGTATGGTCATCATACTGTATTGGAAACATCATACTGTGTGCTGTGGGCATCATACTGTGTGAGGGGGACTGTGGGTACATCATACAGCATAGGTGAATTTACTGTGGGTGTATATTACTGTGGGTGAAGACTATGGGGATATCATACTGTTTGGGGGAAATATACTGTGGTGGGCACAATACTTTGTGTTGGGAAAGGAACGTTTTTGTCATTATACTGTCTGTGGGTAGTATTCTGTGGAGGACACCATACTTTTTGTAAATGAATGTACTTTGGGGCCATCACACTGTGTGTGGGGGGAATGAGCTATGACAGTGGTATGATACTATGTGTGGGGTCCTGTGGTGAGATCATACTGTATATGGGGTGCTGTTGGAGCATCATATTGTGTGTGGGGGAATGTACTGTGAGAGGTGCATTATAGTCTATGTGGGGGAATGTAATGAGAGTGCATTACACTGTGTGTGGAGGAATGTGCTTTGATAGGGGTGTCGTACTGTGTGGGGGGCCTGTGATGAAATCATATTATATAATGGGTGCTGTGAGAGCATCATATTGTGTGTGGGGAAATCTACTGTAAGGGGGCATTATAGACTGTGTGGAGTAAATGTACTGTGGGTGAATTGTACTGTGCGTGAGAGGCACTGTTGTGGGCTACAAAAATAGTACCATAGTATGTTGGAACACTAATAAGCTTCACTAACACCAATGTTTCTGTGTGCGCACATAAAATGTGT
>VIAB01008004.1:39125-50242 GCA_009801035.1 Oophaga pumilio
GCCCAAGGGGTGAAAAACAAGCACTGCATCACGAAAGAGGCCACCCTAAACCCTTTGCCTCACCATGAGTGGGCAGAGATGCAAGATAGCGACCCAGCAGTCCGCCTGGTAAAGGAGCTACTGACACAAGCTGACTCGCGTCCTGTCCAGATGCTTCACAAGAGACCCAACAGTTGTGGAAGGAAAAGGGCAGGCTGTTCATCTACGAGAGAAAGCTGTGTCGGAGGAGTGTCAACACCCGAACTCACGAATTGGTCTGGCAGGTCGTTGTCCCGAGGCGAGATGCATCAATGGTCCTGGAAGCATACCACAATGGAGCAGGACACTTCAGATGGAAGAAGTTGGAAGTCCTACTTCACGAGAGATTCTACTGGGTTGGTATGAGGAAGGCCATTGAAGATTGGTGCCGAGATTGTGGACCATGCAACTTGCGAAGGAAAGACCGTAACAGCCAGCGAGCCCCGTTGCAGCCAAGAATCTCCAAACAGCCACTTGAACTGGTAGCCTTGGACCATGTGAAGCTAACTCCAAGCCGTTCAGGCTATGTTTACGCCTTAACCATCGTTGACCATTACTCAAGGTTCCTGGTAGTCATGCGTGTCAAGGACCAAACAGCAAAGACAGCAGCCAAAGCATTTCAACAACACTTTTGTCGACCACACGGTTACCCTGAACGAGTGCTTTCTGACCAAGGCCGAGTCTTTGAAGCAGAAGTGTTCCAGGAGTTCTGTAACATGTATGGCTGCAAGAAAATCAGAACAGAGCCGTACCATCCACAGACAAATGGCATGTGTGAGAAGATGAACCAAGTGGTAATTGACCTCTTGAAGACCTTGCCTCTGGAGAAACTTTTGGCCAGAAAAGTTGCCAGATCTGGTGGATCTTTACAACCACATTCCGGTGAATTCCACCAACTGTACACCAGCCTACTTGATGAGAGCAAGACCTGGCAAATTGCCCATTGACTTGGACATGGGAGTCCTGACACCTGAGGTAACATCACCAGATGCAAACTGGGATACGGAGCGGCAGCAACAGTACCGCAAGGTGCAAGAATGTGTAGAGAAGAGTTTGTCTCAGGCAAGACAAAAAACAAAGAAATTACAACCAGCATGCACCTGCAGTTCCCTTGGCACCTGGAGAACAGGTACTCAAAAGGAAAAGGCGACTCCACAAGCTTGACGACCAGTGGGAAGCTGAGCCATATACCATTATGCCCTCGGACATCGACAATGCCAAGGTGTGCCTTATCAGTAAGGATGGAGGAGAAAACTCCACAGCAGTGTCAGGGGATCACCTAAAACCGTGCCTTGACCAGCTAAAAGAAAAGATTGGAGATAAGTACATCCTTCAGCCAGCAAAAGAAGAAGAAAAGGTCCGCACTGTACTTGCCGAGTTCCCATCGAACTGGACAAGAGTAAACCAGGCTATATTAGTGCCCGTCTTGACCTTTTCCCAACCGGCAGTGCCTGAGAGAGAAATGACTCAGGATCAGCCTGAAGAACTGCCAGTTCAAGTGCCAGAAGCCACACCTGCAGTGGAATGCGAAAGTCCACCTCCTGCTAACGGTGAATCTGTCATGCCCACAGTGAGAACGGGTAGGCCTAGAAAATCAGGTATACTTGTACTACGTAGAGATACCAGTAGCATAACCACTAGGGAGCGCAATACACCAGTGCTAGTTAACACGGTGAATCCAATCAGGTCACCACCAACACCAGTGCTACGTAGGTCTATCTGTACAACCAAAGGCCTATTCCCAATGAGGTTTCGCATATAAGTAAACTGAGTACATGGGAAATGTAAATAAGTTAATACTGTTTATAATTGCAACTTTTAACTATTCTGATTTCATGCTTTAAATGGAAGATTGGGTCACTGGACTTGTAGTGACCAGGACAATGCTTGTAAATAGTTAATATTAATGACTACAGAACAAAAACCATCTGGCGTGGCCAAAGATGTGGTCCAAAAGAGAGACCAGCCATGCCTTGCAGCCCGTCCAAGGCCTACGTTGAGGGTTTGAGACGGGTCCCTCACATTGTACTTTGCTAGGGTGAAAAAGGACACCCCATTTCAAGACTTCACCAAAAATGTATATATTTGTTGTTAAAATTCTGTAAATAGTTATAATATGTTTTTCTTTTATGTTTCCTCAGTCCAGGAGTACTGAATTGTACTAGGGGGGAATGTGGCACCCCAGGAGTTTGGTTTCCACAGTGACCTTGACTCCCTCCACGGGAGAGTGATGTCATGCCTGAAAGCAAGGAAGGATCCCTTTAACAGGTAACACAGCATACAACACCTTTCCTACTCCAGACCAGAAGGGGGAGCTCTAACACCTGATTTAGGAGAGCTCCTCTAGAACATTCTGGCTGTGGGAGGAGTTGGAGAGTCTGGCTGGAGGGACGAGAGAGGAAAGACATGTGGAGACAAGCTGGGGAAAGAGGAGCTATAGAGAGCTCACCCCCAGGTCTGAGCGCCAGAAACCGGACCCCGAAGTCCGTGGCTGAGTGGGTAAACTAAAGTCCCAGCAGCAGAATCCAGAGGGATAGACACAGCAGGTTCTCTGCCCCAACTAAGACTCTACTACACAGCAGCAGCACATGTGAGCCGGAGACTCCATATATGAGTGATTCCTGAAGCAGGCTAGAGCTGCCTGTTATGAGAGTGAAGTTCTACCTAGACAAGAGACAGATAGAGAAACTTGGACGGAGCTTATAGCAGCCAGTGCCTCAGAGAATAGCGCTAGAAAGGAGACCTCACATCCCACCTGAAGTAAGGGGATTCCAAATTGCTTTCAGGCCGACCGACTCCAGCACCATCTGTATTCAATGCCCTGGATACTTTGCCTGCAAAACTGTGAGTAAAGCTTTGGAAACTGCATCTGACTGTGTCCTCTCAAGTCCTTCCTGCAGCACACACTCCACTCTGTTACATCTCCCAGCACCATTACTTTCTACACCATCTCTCTGCCCTGGGACAAGCTTCACTTGTGGGAAGCTATTCCAACTCTGCTGCATCACACCATCTGTCCCAGAGGATCTGCACTGCAGCACTGGTCACCTCTGACCAGATACCACAGGTGGCATCACGAATACCTTACTATAAACTCTATCATCCCCTGTAAATATTCTTCCTTCTATTGGATGCCCAGGGCCATGGACCGGGTCACTGCTGCAGTGACAAATCCCTTTAATCCACCGGCCCGGTACCGAGTATCCCACTGCCGTGGCAGGCGATTCATAGACCACCTAACTGTCATTAAAATGAACAAGTCATGGATCTCCAATGACTTTTGCACCTCAGTCCCAGACTGGTGTCGTTTTTATTGTCATGCATTGATCTCACGTTATTGAAGTCTGTGACACCTTTGTCATGACTTCTGTGACTGTTGTTGCTAATGCTGCTGATGTTGCCAACATATTTTTGAAATGTGGAGACTCGAAGTTGGGTCTTCATCTGGTGGGTTTTTCTGTATTGGAAGGTATAGTGACAATTTTGACTCCATTGGTGTTTTCCAGAAAGAAGTAGCAGTGGATGTTGCTGAGTGAAAATCACAAACTGCCATTGTAATGCCCAGTAAGTTGTAGTCAACAGTACGTTGTAGTGCCCAGTACATTGTGGTGTCCATCTCATGCTTCTGGAGACACGCTCCTGTAAATTAGGGGTTCTGTAATTGCTACAGAAATGCCAAACATGTGGATGCTAAATGTGGTTTAGGCACACTGGGGCTCAGAAGGGATGGGGCATTTGGATTTGGGAGTGAAGAATTTGCTGAATTTCTTTTGGGGGGCGAGGAGCTATAGAGCCTTTCCAGAACCTTTGTACTACCAGTAACGTGGAGGCCCCCTATGTTTCCTTTATCAGATGATGGACTTGAGTGGGGACTTGCCTTTTTTGTAGATTGATTTGAAACTTTTGTTGGGAACATTTTACATAATGTTTGGGATCACATTTATCCGCCGTGATATGCTGAGCACTTATATTGGAGTTTCCAGCTAAATCTCAAAGTGACGTGATTCAGATGAAACCCATGACTCCTATGCAGGTTAGAAGGTGTTAAATCTTTGCTGAATTTAGTTTGTTGATTGCCTGTGGTCACATTCTGCAGGAATACCAGTCATGTCTGCTCTTTCCCTATTTAAGCTGACTCCACTGATCATTGGATGCCAGCAATAGTTTTCTTTATACTGGTCTATGAGAGGTGGACATGTTGTGGTGTACTAGTTATGTCCAAAGTTGCCAGCAGTGTTTGGTTAACCCTTTCCTTTTCCCCTAGATATCTTTATATTACTTTGTTACCTCTTACACTTTATATCTCTGTATATTTCTCTGGGAGCTTGTTGTGTGACTGTGTTTCAGTTCTACCCTGTCTGTATGGTTTTGCATTTCCCCATACATGTTTCAGACTAGCACTGCTTAGAAATGTATTAATGAAGAGGCTCAGGGATCTCCACCTTCAGGAGTAATCTCAGGAACAGGGATAGCTAGAGACTCCTAGCCTTAGATTCTGACTAGTGGCACACTTGCTATCCCACAGTCACACTGTGACATTTGTACTGCAGAACCATCTAGAAAGGAGATTGTGTAGGTCCATCCAACAGCACACATGTAAGAATGGTGGATTGTGCTGTTGTGTTACTACCCCTGAAGACACCAATCGCATCAATATTATGTAATATGAACAGTGTCATGCGTTTCTGTGCATCTAGTGTATAATGTGATATGGGATAGTATAAGTACTGTTAATATAGCAATGTAAAGTATAATATGCATAGTGTGTATACAGTATAAGGATAAGGACATTAGGATTAGAACAGATTAATACAGGATAGTAACTGTGAGTCGCTCGGCCAGGGCTTGTGGGGTACTCGGCACCGAGCCTGTTCACTTCAATGGGGGATGTCACGGGTAGCGCAGCTCGGTCCGTGGCCCTGGGCACTCACTAAAAAGGGGGATATTTACAGGGGATATGTAGGTTTGTAGAAATGTTCTTGACGCCACCTGTGGTTCCTGGTCAGGGTGACCAGCGCTGCAGGGTAGATCCTCTGAGGGGTTGTTAATGGGCAGCAAGGTGTTAAGTCTCCCACAGGCAAGACTGATCCCTCAGGGTAAATGGCGGTGTAGGGGTGCAGGAGCCATAAGGCAGACACACACAAGACAGTCTCTTTCTGTACCTTTACTGATGGTATAGATGCAGGCACGTCCCGGGAAGCTGTCAGGGTGGAGGATGCACATCCAGTAATCCCACTGAGTAGGTGTAGGGCCTCCGTACTCCTTTATGTGTGTGAGTTTCTGACTTGCATAGAACAAAGTCTAACTCTGTCTTCTCAGCTACGCCCGGCTGACCTTGTGGTGGAGCCTTCTCTTGGACAGAACTAAGTCTCTAATGGTTGGCCTACCAGACTCCTGTTCTTCCTGACCCCGGTTACGTATCAGCACTGTAGGGCCCCTGTGACCTGAAGTCCAGCAGGGTCTCCGGTTTCTCCCACTAGTCGTGAAGAAGCTAGCAAGCTCGGACCCGGTGTCCGGTGGTGCAGAGCAGAGGTAAGCGATCAATGCTGTTTCAACCTCTGACGCTCTCTTCTTTCTTCCACTTGCCTTTCATCCTACTAAAACCTTTAACATAAGCACAGGTGACAGTAGATGGCAGCTTCTTCCACACTTCTTTACTAACAAAACTACAGCTAGCCAAACCCAGCTAAGCTGTCTGACAAGCTCTCTCTGCTGTCTCCAACTGTCTGATCTGATCTCACTCTCAGACTCAGGTGACTGACTAATCTACTGCTATATCCTCCACCACCCTTATATACCTAGGTACTCTCCAAGGGCTCCCTCTGGTGGCACCAGGGAAATGTGAAGTGTGAATGCATATCAGGTTTGTTTTGTGGGTTACCTTTTGTACATCCTCCAGGGTAACATGTGGCTCCAGAGTGCAGCTGAGCTACACATCTGCAGTTACTATCGTCAGGAGCTCAAGGTCGGCATAGGGGCTAAAGGGCGTATTGTGTCCTCTGGCGCACAGGGGAAGATGGACGTGGAACTGTGTGAAGGGAATGTAACAGATCCTGGGTACACTGCGAGACTGGAGGGAAATCCCTGGGGCTGAAGGAGCCATTAGGCATAGGGATATTAGAGGAGGGAATGGATGTTAGGGCTGAAGATCTGTTGTGCTAAGGAAGTAAGGAACAAGTGTTGTGCCCTATCCCACATGTTACAATTTGATGAACTTGAACTGTCCAGTAAACGTTGGCTTGTTAAAATAAACTTAGTGTCCCCTGAGTTGTGTGTGGCAGCTCCTGAAGATGGAGGCCTGGAGACAGCAGAGGCCTGCGACCTACAAGTGAGTGTAATGCACCACAAACCTGACATCACACTGGGACATGGTTTTCCAGATAAGTATCAGGGTGTTAAGGAGCAACTCAGCCATGGCACCATGGTCACTTTACACACTTTATATAACACAGTGCACACATGCATTTCATACATGTTGCAATTTACATGCCTCCTCCTGTAATAGAAACATTATACAACTGTAACAGGTTGCGGGATGCAGTGACAGACAGGAGACAGAGCAAGGGTTAACAAATTTAATCAATAGTGGGATACTCCACGCAGGGAGGTAAACAGTTAAACGGGAATAAGGCAGTTTAAATGCAAATAATATGTAGGGTAACGGAGCAGTAGCAAGAATAATGGCAGTTCTTTTTGGGGTCAACTTATTCTGTCAGTAGATCCTCAGAGCTGTGGATGTTGCAGAGCGGGTGATGGCACCAACAACGTCTGATGCGACGCTTGACTGATGAGGTCCTGCAGGCAACGAAGATCTGTCTTCTGGTGGCAGCGTCTGGCGACTGATACCTTCCGCTGAGTCCTTAGTCCATATACCGACATGGCTGGGAGAGTATAGGCCACCTCATGGCTTGGGCCCATGTGACCCAGCAGATATGCACTGGGGGGGGGTCAGAGGGCAGATGGCGGTTCCACATCTGGCATCTCTTGGGAGACATGCGTACAATACTCACAGGCCCAGAGCGATTGGCACCTTGCTGCGTGGTGACCAATGGGCACTCTGCACGTCTCTTCTCACAGTCTCTGCTAGCGGCAGAGGGGAGGCTCGGGCACGGGCCTGCGCTGTACCGGTGCTCAAGGGACGGAGCACTCACTTCTCCCTGCTGCACACTGTCTCTTCCCGCCAGATGTGACTGTTTCAGCGCGCGCTGTGGTTGCAAGCATTTAGCCACAACCCCTGCCTTCTGATACAAAGATTGGTCCAGGCTCTTAAGCTTTCCCCCCGGACAACAGAGGAGACAGCCCCAAGAGTTCTGGACCCGGCGCAGGACAGGTACCCTCAGCACGGTCCATCTTCTTACACAAGATATAAACTATATAAAGCAGTTTGTCTGTTTAACTATATAAATAAGTCGTGACCAGTTTCCACATTACAGCAACCAAGAAAACAGGAACATAAAATAACATGCCATAATGCAGGCTGGCCAATTACCTGGTTTAATGTAACAATACATGTTAAGACATCTTCTAAGGGGGTGTAGCAGTACTTTTCAGATTAACCGCATCACATGTCAAAGCTCATTAAGACGAGCCGATAATCATGAACGATTATTCAGTAGAACGCTTGTTCACCAATTACACACTCATTCGACTAGTGATTGTATCACTCATGCTGACATTAAAATCATCGTTCCTTGCAGCTGAAAAAGATGTTCTATGGCCACAAAACGATTGCAATAATGATTGTTCTGTGCAAATAGAATTCTGAACTGCGTGTCTAAACAGGCCATTAAGTTACCACCGATTGGCTTGTAAATAGCTGACCAGCAGTCAATCTAATGCCCATGGTTAGCTGGTCCAAATAGGCTCTTACTTTACACTTCCCAAGTGTAGCAATTAGGTGACGGCTGTAATGATCAGGGTAAGGATAACAGTGTAAATGGATGGAAAATCAAAATAATCAGACTCAGCATTGTGCAAAACTATATTTGAGAACATATAAAAAGGTATTAAACTATTATGATGAAAAGTCGCAAATAAAGCAAATTATGTACAAGGTGGCTATAGAATGATAGCAGCTCTTGATGGAAATACCAGATTCTTTATGAACACAACCCTCCCAAAAGAAGCGAATATGTATATCCAGCAGATGGTGCCAGAACACTATGGAAATGTGCAGGAATATAAAAGCTTACGAATATATGTCTTGCCTAGTTATATGGTTCCTCAAAATAGTGTGAAATATCTGAAGGTAAAATAGCAAGTGATCATTCTAGCTGATTATTAACTGGGCATGCATTCTGTTATGTGAAAATTGTGGGCAAGGAAGCAAGACTTTTTCCATGTATTGCTCTAATTCGTCATTTACTATATGTGCTACAAATCTGCAAGAGATATTTTCCATGAAACTTACTTGTCGTCAATCAGTGCCCCCAAGGGTGACAGGTGACCTACTTGGATTTGACACGTTACTGCTGCCTCCGGTAATTAGCTTCAATGGTCACGTGTCAACGTGTTGTGTCATTGTTGGAGTCAGGTACACCAGGAAAGCATCGGCGTAATAGTGGTCGGGGATTGGTAAGGTAAGAATTACTCCTATGGTTATTTTTTTTATCTTCAGATTTTTGTAAAAGATTTCATAGGGCTGGAAAACCCATCTAAATGAGATTCAAACTAAGTCATAAATTTTACAGATAGTTTTGTTTGACAAACTGCAGAGAGAACCTTAAGACATTATTCAGACTTCTATGTATTTGTTCAGTCTGTGTTTTTGTGGATAGAACATGTACCCCCGTGTGACTGTTCACGTCTGTGTTTATTTGTCCGAGTCACAATTCAAACTCATCCATTCAAATCAAAAGTTTCGTAAAAACAATGGGCGGCACACGGATGTCATCCTTGTGTCATCTGAGTCCAGTTAGTGTTTTTTTAATGGTTAATAGGGAGGAGAAGCTTGGAGACAAAAATGAGGAAACACTGATAAAAACAGAAACCCTGTCCAAACACTTGACACAACTCTGATCAGCACATTAATGGAAATCGGTCAGTTTTTTATTGTCAAGAAGTGAGGCCTTAGTTTACATTCACGGTATAATATGCTTCTAAGGGCTCATACTTGCTGGAAAAAAAACGGTCAGTTTTCAGGATGGTCCGATTATGTGCAATGGTCATGCGATTTGCATGCGATTTTTTATAGCACCATCTATTGCATTAGCGATTATCATGCCAAAATCGCATCAAATCGCAGCATGCTGCGATTTTTTTCTCACACCAATTTCGACTGAGAAAAAAAAATCGCAAATGAGATGTCACATATTGAATAACATTGGTCCGATTTGAATCCGATTTTTTATCGGCTGAAAATCATCCGTTTTCGGCTCAAGTGAGTATGAGCTCTAAATCACGAATTTGCATGTGGATTTGCCAAAAATTTCATCCTATGCTATGCAGAGTGAAATCTGCAGCATAAATTGACATACAATCAGATTTAAAATTCTGCACGGCAGGGCAATTTCCACTGCTGATTTTTCTGAAATGCCTGGATAAGATTTGTCATTGCTGCTATTATAGGCACTAAACAGAGGATTTTCTGCTGTTTAATCCATATAGTACATCCATAGCTTATCTGCCTCCTGTGAACATACATTATCTATACTGTGCCTGCATTGAAGCAAAGAAGAGGTGCTATTTTGACCCAGTCATGAAAATTATTTGAATCCATGTGCATTACATTTGTGGATGTGTTCCTTCTTTTGAAATTGAGTGGGAAATGATAAAATCTAGCAAAAATAATTAGAAAGACATAAAAATTATAGTTAAAGGAACTACAGACATGGCCATAATGGCGCAGTCATACTGATTTCAAATGATACCACATTAATCTTTGTTTTAAGTTTCCTTGTATTCATATCTTCAAGCATTGAGGTGGACCTGTGGGTGGGACTGTGGGTAGGGTCTTCAGCTTTGTTCGCGGTGTCTGTTTCTCTTCTTTATTTAACATTTTGCCAACGTAGCCACTGGCGGTGGTTGAGCAGATTGAACTCTTGGAAGTCTTCAGGAAAATGGCGCCAGTGGCTGCGCATGCATAATTTGCTTAGTGCCACTGGTGCCATTTTACTCAAGTCGCACCATTAGCTCAATCTGCGCAAAAGCTGCCAACGGCTAGCACTAATGGTGGGCTTCAATAAAATGACACCAGTTGCACCAAGCAATCTACACATGCGCAGCCACTGACACCATTTTCCTGAAGACTTTCAAGAGCTCAATCTGCGCAAGCGCCACCCACGGCTTGGACCGCATTGGTGCAAAGTTTTAAATAAAGATGAAGAAGACACACTAAGACACAGCGGAGAGGACAGAACAAAGCTGAAGACCCTACCTACAGTCCTGCCCCAATGCACGAAGATATGAATACAAGGAAACTATAAACAGGGATTAAAGAACATCTACAAAATGGATTTGTTCACCTGTGGTATCATTTTAATCAGTATGACAGCGCCAATATGGCCCTGTCTGTACTTTACTCAGTAAAATGCTGCTGACAGGTCAGTGTCTGAGGCTCTGTCTTTGATGGGAACAACAATGTTGCAGACTGCACTGGTTGCACCTAGGGGAATAAATTTAGTCTTTTGGATTCTGGAACAGGCCTCTAATTTGATGTCAGATTAGGAAAAATCCTTATAGAATGATACTTTCCTATTAGCCAGTATTTCAGCGACACTAACTGCCTGCGTGTGCTCTGTCCTTTTTCACCACTGTGCTTATCTCAGCTGATGCTGTGTCACAGAATTACCATATTTTTCGGACTTTAAGACGCACCGGACCATAAGACGCACCCCATATTTTGGGGTGGAAATAGCAGAAAAAAAAAAGATTTTTACAATATGGGGGTCCGTCTTATTGTCCGAATTTTAAGGTACCTGTGGGCCGGCAGTGGTACAGCAGGGGTTGCGGCAGTGGTGTGGCAGAGGTGCGGTGATGCTGATACTGTACTCACCTTCCTCAGGTGAGGTGACGCTGTGGCACGGAGAGCAGAGCCGGGTTTGTGGCAGTGGTGCTGCGGTTGCAGAGGTGCGGCGGTGGCAGAGATGCGGCGGTGGCAG
>VIAB01008005.1:0-12235 GCA_009801035.1 Oophaga pumilio
TGACTAGTGTGTCTCTCTTCCTTCCATCTGCTGCTGAAAAATGAACACTGGGCTGTTCTGAAAAATTGTCTGCATTTGTCTTTAGAGACCCACAATATGTACTATTTTTAAAGACGATTTATCATTCCTGTGAATCACTTAATATTTGTTACCCACAGGTTTTTAGAACTGCTTGACATCTATGTTGCATAGATTACCCAATATCTTGCCCTGTCACCTGTTATTCCAGCCCAGGATGCTTGGACTACATCTCACAATTTTTTGGCATTTGTTGGCTTTGTCTCAGAAACGGCATTGTTAATTTCACCCCACAAGTGTTCGATCGGATTAAGGTCTGGGGATTGGGACCTGCTCAATAACCTCAATTTTGTTGGACTGGAACCAAGATTTTGCCTGTTTACTGGTGTGTTTAGGTCATTGATCGGGATGAGCTTATAGCTTTGGATAACTCCTTATCCGAATAGCTAGAGCGCTTACCTAATAGCTGCATCGGGAACCTGGATACCAGGAGCGCTCCGATAACCAGCACTGTCCAGCGCTGTAGCTGCATTTGTCATGGCTGTGTGACAGTCACAACACATGCATGGAGAGCCCAACAGCCGTGACACATGCAGCTGCGGTGTCGAGCAGCCGATTATCGGGAGCGCTCCAGGTTTCCGATGCAGCTATTAGGTAAGTGCTCTAGCTATTCAGATAAGGAGTTATCCAAAGCCATTTGCTTATCACTAGTCGTTGTCTTAGAAACAGCCATTTCAGGGGCCATAGCCTCTTCAGCGCAAGGCAACATGACAATTATTTTAATATAGCCAAACTGGTCCATGATCACTGACATGCAGTAAATAGGTCCGGCACCATAGTAAGAGAAACCGGCCCATATAATGATGCTTCCACCATGCTTCACTGTCTGCAGTGCGTACTGTGACGTGAATGCAGAGTTTGGGGGTCGTCTGACGAACTGTCTGCAGCCCTTGGACTCAAAGAACTATTTTACTTTAAACAGTCCACAAAATGTTTCTCCATTTCTCTTTGGGCCAGTTGATGTGTTCTTTGGCAAAATGTATCCTCTTCAGTACATTTTTTTTTTTTTTTTTTTAAAAGTGGGACTTTGCTGGGACTTCTTGCTAAGAGATTAGCGTCACACAGACGTCTTCTGTCACAGTCCTCACAGGTAACTGGAGACTGCCTGATCATGGAGCAGATCATTGGCTGAGTCTTTGTCATTCTGGATATTCTTCCATCCATTCCAGCCGATCATTGTCTGAACTCCTTTATAAGTTTTACCCTCTCCAATCAACTTTTTAATCACAGTACGTGTTTCTTCTGAACAATGTATCGAACGACCCATATTTCTCAGGCTTTCAAGGAGACATGCATGTGTAGAGAAGACCAGGCTGTGGATGCTGACAGGGCACCGGGCCCGGAAATGCTGGGGCCGAACCTAATGTTGCAGGGGGAATGAGATTGGAGACAGAGCAGTCCCATGACCTGTGTAGAAGGGGCGTGTCGAGTCAGGGAGGTATAAAATTTGCACGGGAAAGGAAGGGGGCTTCCCGCCAGAGAGAGGAGACAGTGAAGACTGGCACCAGGGAGAGATCAGTCGCATAGTAGCAATCACGGTCGGGTGCAGCGAGGACTCCCAGGTTTCAGCAGGCGTGCGAAGGAACGCACGCCGAGTGGAGGACTGCGGTGTACTCCACTCTGGTGCGCTGCAGCTTAACGGACTAGGGGCTCAGCAGGTAAGACCGGTGACCACCCGCTGCCACCAGAAGTGACACAGACTTGTTAGGTAGAGAAGCTGGAAGAACTCAGCACCGGCCTCAGCCGGCAACCAACCAACCATCTGACTCCAAATAAACAGACAACGGAGTCAAGCTAAGTGGAATTAATATATAGACTGTCATTTTGAACTACTCTTTCCCTGTCTAGAGTGGAGTGATACGAGAAAGTCACAGTCCGTGGACGGCTCCCATTGTTCTGGTCTGAAAAAAAGATGGGACCTTACGTTTCTGTGTTGATTACAGACAGCTGAATGCCTGTACGGTGCGGGACTCCTATCCATTGCCATGAATTGAGGAGTCCCTATATGCCTTGGGACAGGCAAAGTACTTTTCTTCCCTTGAACTGGCCAGCAGGTACTGGCTGGTGCCCATAGCTGAACATGACCGGCCAAACACGGCGTTTGTATTGCCTATGCGACTATTCGAGTTCAACCGTATGCCCTTTGGTCTGACTAAAGCTCCCGGGACGTTTCAGCGCTTGATGGAGAGATGCCAGAGGACTTGAATTTTGAAGCTACACAGATCTATCTCGATGTAGTCTACGCGCCCACCTTTGAAGAACACCTCCAGCGGCTGGAACTAGCGCTACGTCAGTTACAGAGTCACAGCTTGAATGTAAAGCCGCAAAAATGTCATCTCTTTTGCAAAACAGATTGAATAAATATTTGGGGCATGTAGTGTCTGGTGAAGGAGTAGCTCCAACACGCTAGAAGGTGGTGGTTGTGCAAGAACAGCTCACCCCAACGACTGTGAAAGACGTTCGGGCCTTCCTGGGGCTTACTGGGTACTACCAAAGATTTGTGAAAAATTTCACCCACATAGCCAACTCATTGCTAGAGCTGCTAAAAGTAGTGCCAGCCCAAAGAACCGAAACATTTAGTGGGGAAGCGGTCAAGAAGAAGCCTTCAAAGCTTTGAAAATTGCCCTGACGGGGGTCCCGATACTCGACTATGCAGCCCTTCATTCTCCATACCGATGCCTACGCAAGCCAAGTCTCTTCACGACTCGGAACCCAGACAAATTATAGCTCTTTCAAGCTGGAACTGTTGGCGCGGGCATCGACCGAGAAGCTTGCAGAGTACTAGTCCGGTTCGGAGGTCCTGGTGCAGATGGACAATAATACACTGGCCCACCTGGAAAATGCAAAGTTGGGGGACGTAAAACAATGGGTTGCCAGCATGGCAAAATATCGGTACAAGACTGTCTATCGGGCCAAGGCTGAGACCACTCATGCTGACGCTCTCTCCAGGGTGACTCACGAGCGACTTGAACGTGATTGAACTGAGGAGCATTAGGCGGAAGGGCGTCCGGAACACTGCCAAATCATTAGTGGTGACGCACGGACAGATCAAAAAGGCGTCTCAAGATCAGGTGCTGGGGCGGCCCCGGGATGACAGGGTTTAACGTCAACACATGAATAAGGAGATCACCCAGCTGCGACAGTGGGTGGTACTGAAGCAACTCCCCAGCCGGAGAGAGAGGAGCGCCCTGTCTCGAAGGAACCTTGCGAATTCTGGGGCAATGGGAAAGGCTTTATTAGGAGGATGGATTGTTATACCGGAAGGTACAGCTGCTGTTACGAAAGGAGGGGATCACTTGCCAAGTAGTACTCCCAGAGAAGTTATTCAGAGTAGTGGCTACGGAGGCTCCTGAGCGATGGGCTCACTTCAGTCCAGAGAAGACATTCCAGAAGTTATTGTATCATCCACAACTGAGGACTGCAGTGGAGAATACTTGCCATCAATGTCAGAGCTGTGAGCTGGCTAAACCCCCCCAGACCATCATGACTTCTGCTCCCTTGAAGGTTCTGATGATCGATTACTTGACTGTAGGCCTGGCGCATCTTGGATATGAACAATTACCTGGTAATGACCGACCATTTCACGAAGTTTGTTATGGTAATATCGACCAGAGACCACACCGCCAAGTCAGCTGCGCAAGTCATCTGTTGGGATTTCATCCGCATGTATGACGGCCCAAAGAAGATCCATTTCGACCAAGGTGCCTGCTTCCAGGGGCGAGTGATGGAAGAATTATACAGGCTATACCGGATTGAGAAATCTAGTACTACTCTTTACCACTCTCAAGGGAATGGGGTCTGTGAACGCTTCAACCGGACATTGATCCAGATGCTACGCACGTTAGAGCAAGGTCGGAAGATACGGTGGCCTGAGTTTATGGCTGAGCTGGTGTGGGTTTACAACAGCAAAGTGCACAGTACGAAGGGGTTCACTCTGTATACCTTGCTGTTCGGGCAAGCGATCACCGAGTTGGACCCGGAGGAGGACTACCCACAGACGTGGGTGTCTTCCTGGGTTTGAGAGCAACGGCATCAACTGCAGACTGTCGGCTGGTACAGACGAAGTTTCAAGAACTCAAGCATCATGAGGCGCCACCTATCCGAGGGACAGCTCCGAGATCCGGGGATCAGGTGCTGGTCCGGAATAAGCGGCCCCAGGGAAAACTGAAGTGCTGAAGGAAGCGAGACCCCGCATCGAGTGACATGACGAGTCTGCTCTGACGGGTCGGTGTATGAAATTCAGCCTGAACAGGTGGAGGGAGCGCCTACCCGGGTGGTCCACCGTAGCATGCTTCGGCCCTGCCTTTCCAAAGGACCCGAGGGTGGAGAAGAATCACCGAAGACTACCGAGGTACCCACTTCGTTGGTTCCAGACTGTGAGGGTGAGGAAGGGGTGCGTCAGCCTTGCTTCCAGACCAAAACGCTTCACAACCTGCCACTCCCGGGGAGGTGAGCGCTGAGTTACCAATGCTTGATGCCACAGAAGCAGCGGGCCCACTGGACCAGAGTTGCTCTCCGCCTCCCATTAGTCAGCTCGGTTTACGACGGTCAGAGCTAACCACATCTGGAGTGCCTCCCACCTGTTATGAGCAAAATCAATTCATTTGGCAAGAAATCATCCGAGAAGTTGAGAATTGTGAACGCCTGAGCAGACCCTTGACATGTGTAGAAGGGGCGTGTTGAGCCAGGTAGGTATAAAAGGGTTTGTGCGGGAAAGGAAGGGGGCTTCCTGCCAGAGACCGTGAAGACTGGTCTGGAGGTTTTCTTACAATCCACTGAACCAACTGGTAAATTGTTTGACATGGGGTAATATAAATTATACCAAAAAATAGTGATTAATCTTGTTAGTCATATTGTACTGCTGGTATTTACTGCCGTAATGTAAGGATTTTAGTTACAAGCAAATCAATATCTAAAGAGATAAATGTGGTCACTTACTGCAGCGATTGAAGGCTTTTTTCCATCTCCTGCAGGAGGATGGGTGACATCTGCTCCAAGGAATATCACAGGTTGCTGAAACACTGGTGGTCTAGGGTAAAAAAATAAATAAATAAATAGGATTGTTACAGACTAAGGGCAAGTTCACACTGTTTTTCAGCTTTTTTTCTGCAACAAAACCTTATCTCTTGGCAGGAAAGAAGCTGCAGAAATAATGTTTCCCTTGTTTTTTCATAAATAGATTTGTCTCTTGTGCATGCTGATCAAGTTTAGTGTTGAAAAAAAAAAAAGAAAGTCCTATAGAATCAGGTTTAGGCAGAAAAAAAAATGCAACAACCACACAAAGCACAAAATTCTGAAGGAGGAAAAAAGGTGTGCATGAGATGTCTGATATCTCAGACTTTTCTGGTACTGTAAAATGCAGCTGAAAATTTGAATAAAAAAAGCGCATCATAAACACCTAGTGTGATAGAGTTGCATTATGTAGTGCTGAAAACAAAGCCACTGCAGTATGGATAAATGGGGCAGTTTTGGTACATGATGCAGAATTGCATAGTTGGATCACTTGTGCGCGCTTAGACATGGCACTACAGTGAAAAACCATAGGGAATCAGACATTGTAGCTTGCCTGACCTAAAGCTTGCTAGTTCACATTCTCCCTAGCACTTGGACCTTACCTGCCCTGGGGTAACAGGATGTTATTGACTCCTCCTAATTTGACATTTATCTTCAGGCAGAGGTTTGACAGTGTTTGCGGCGTGGTCCTCTGTACGTTCTTCATCTGCACACACTGTGTCGCCATGCCCAACACAGTGTCCCCAACACGCTTCACCTCAGCTGAAAAGAAAAAAAAATTATTCTGATGTAATTAACAAATACGATCAGTACTATATCATTATACATATTACAAAACACACTAAGACGGCCTTATCGCTATGTATGAGGATCTAACGTTAACTGTAACATCAGTAGCCAGTGATGTCTTGTTTCTACTCCTGGTAACCAAAAGATTGAGGAAATAACGCAAAGGGTCGGCATGAAAATAATCACCACATGGAGAGAGGATACAATGTTAGGCAGCTAATTCTTTCAGGCGCAAGACTGACCGTAGACAGGCGTCTTCCCGGGGAGGATGACGACGATCAGTTGTAGACCAGTGTATGTGTTCTTCAGATGTCTGAACATCGGTTCCACGCTATCTGCTCCTTGGGCGTATTTGCAGAAACATGGCTGTCCCTGAATTGGCATGCCGGCGTCACGAGAGATTTTCCGCAACTGTTCAGTGAAAGTCCTAAACAAGACAATAAAGAAAATTAGTAAAAACTAGATTATAATCCTAATAGTCCAGTGAATGCAGAGGATGCAATAAAAAAAAACAAAAAAAAAAAAACATAAGATGACTGTGCTGTTTCTTAACAGGGTTCATCAGTGCCACTGCCGCATCTGGAGGAGAGTGGTGGAAGGATATTGCCTCTACATATCCGTCAGGACATGTGCAAAATAATAATAATAGTGTTTACAACTACTGAGAAAAAGCTCAGTCCTCATAATAGCATTTATTTCCTTATACACACAGGCGATGGGAGCTGCACATTTAATTCCAAATGAAAACAACAAAATATCAATTTTTAAACTGAAAATGAAGGAAAAGGAATAAAAGGCTGCTGAAATAGCAGGGACTGAATTTTTATTTACAAAGTAGAATTATTTCCAGTATAAACTAAAATTTGTTCACAGACTTGGCTTTTGTGTTGATCATTTCTGGTAAGTGCTTTACAACTGTGTGGCATCGGACCCCTGCTACACATACTCCAGCCCTCGCTGACTGCACTACATTCTACACTTCTTTTGCATTCTTAGGCTTTAAATCAATAACTGCATTTTATTTTGTCGCTCTACAAATTCTCCAATCGGATTGAAGTCTGAGGATCGAGCAGACACTTCACAACATCAATCTGGTTGGTCTGGAACCAGGATGTTGCCCGCTTACTGGTGTGTTTGGGGGTCTTTGTCTGGCTGAAACATCCATTTCAAGGGCATTTCTTCTTCAGCATAAGGCAACATGTCGTCTTCCAGAATTGTGATACATCAACACTGGCCCATGGTGCCTGGTATGCGATAAATGGGCCCAACTCCATAGTATGAAAAATATCCCCAAACCATTCTGCTTGCAGCTCCATGTTTCAGTCTCCGCAGTGTACCGTGGCCTAAATTCAGGGCTCATGGGTCATCTCACAAACTGCAGCCTTTTGACCAAATAAGAACAATCTTGCTCTCATCTGCACACTTCTCTTTAGGCAGTTCACTATGTGCTTTAGCAAACTGCAACTTTTTCAACACGCCTTTCTCAGCAATGGTACTTTACGAGGGTTTCTAGCAAATCGCTTGGCTTCACATAGGCATCTTCTGATGGTTGCAGGACTCAGGTTAATGAAGATCTGATCTCCCTGGAGCGGACACTGGATGCTTCTTTGCTATTCTTGTGATGCTATATTCAGTACCACGTGTTTTGGGTTTTGTTTGCCATTGTAAAGCACTGGAAATCTTTTTAGCGGAGCAGCCAATTATTTTCCCCTCTCTAATCAACTTCTTAATCAAAGTTCTCTCTCTTTCGGTACAATATATGGAACAACCCATTTTACTTAGAGCAAAGGCTAAAACCAGCAGGTACATTTGCTGTCCTCACTGACACCCGTTTCTTCACAAATCAATGACCTCACTAGCTGAACTCCGCACCAGTATTTATTAGAACAGCCCCCTTCCATTAAATAAGTCAATTATACCCAATTATCAGCATGCATGAAGTGGATGTGGATTGCCCATTTCTCCCCTACACCTAGTCATGAATTTCCCATGCTGTATAATATTTTCTACCAAAGACAATAATTAAACACATTAGTGATGTTAGATTGCTATTATGTTGCACATAACTGCAGGTATACGACAACACTATCAGGAATGCCGACTAGCAATAAGCAGACCTATGGCTGTTCGGGTTCGTCCAAACTTTAGTCCAAAGTTCGGTTACCAGAATTTTACCCCAAACCCTATATAAGTCAATAAAGACCCACATTTTGGTGCTGTAAAATGGTCCTAAGGGCTGGGGGGGGTGGCTGAAAAAAAGGAGACAAAATTGGGCTAGGAGCAGGACAATTGCCCTTCAAACAAATGCGGATAGGGAAAGGACTTAAACAGAAAAAAAAAAAAAATAATAATAATCTTGAACCAGGACGCTGAGGTTCAAGTGGAGTGGAGCAATGCCTGGCACGTGTATTTTTACTGTACCTGTTAATAAATAAATGAAAAAAACAACGTGGAGTACTCCTATTTTTAACAACCAGCCAAGGGGAAAGCAGACCGCTGTGAAATGGTCTTATTATGCTGGGAAGGACCCTATATCCATAGACCTTCACACCCTATTAATAACAGCAACCAGCTGTCTGCTTTGCCTTCGCTGGTTAATAAAAATGGGGAGACCCCCCCCTAAGAAAATGACATGGTGTCCTGCCTGTTTTTAATAACTGGCTAAGACAAAGCAGACAGCTGATGACTGATATTAATAGGCTGGGAAAGGCCATGGATATTGACCCCTTCCCAGCAATAGCGCATTCATTAGATGCGCCAATTTGGGCATTTCATCTTCGCTCTTCCATATTACCCCTATTACCACTGCACAAGGGCAATAGAGGTATTTTTGGTACTCACCATAAAAATCTCTTTTTTGGAGCCTTCACTGGAGGAAACAGGTAACCATGGGTGTATGCTGCTGTCACTAGGAGGCTGACAATAGGCAAAAAAAAAAAAAAAAAAAGGAAAATAGCTCCTCCTCAGCAGTATACACCCACCGACTGGCACAAAGCACATGACTTAGTGCTAAAGCTGTAGGAGAAGCAACCAAAAACTCAACATATGTACCAACCCAACAAAGGTGAGTAGGCCCAGTATAGTTATAAACAGTTAGGGAGGGTGCCATGTCCCCCAAAGAAGGCTCCAAGAAACATTTTACGGTGAATTTCTTTAATCGCTTCATTGGGGGGACACAGGTAACCATGGGACGTCCTAAAGCAGTCGCAAGGGTGGGAAACAGAAAAATGCAAAGAAAAACGGACTCAGGTCAGCCGGTGCATAACCGCCGTCTGCAGCACTTTCCTTCCCAGGCCTGCATCAGACAAGGCATGGGTATGAACCCTGTGAAACCTCAGAGATCACCAGGTCGTGGCCTTACAAATCTGCAAAGCAGAGGCCTGATGACAAACTGCCCAGGAAGCAGACACTGCCCGGGTGGAGTGAGCCCTTACCCCGGGAGGATGTTTGTCCTGAACACAATATGCCTCCGACATTGCATCCAACGGGCAATAATGGACTTAGAAGCTGGAAGCCCCTTACGATGAACTTCAGAGATGACAAACAGGTCATCAGAGTGACGAAAGGAAACATTCCTTGAAAGACAGACTCTGATAGCTCTGACAAGATCCAGCTTGTGGAGGGACTTCTCCAGGGGATGGACCGGAGAGGGGCAGAGAGCACAATATCTTCATTAATGGGTAATGAAGAAACCACCTTAAGCAGGAAGGAAGGAACAGGTGTGAGAACCACCTTGTCCTGATGTAAAACAAGGAACGGGGAATGGCATGACAGTCCCTGAGTTAACGGCACTCTCCAGATGAACGTAATGACAACTAAAAAGGTAACCTTCCATGACAGTAAAGACGGAATGTCCTGAATGGGTTCAAAGGGAGGGTCGCTGGAGTGCGCCAAGAACAAGGTTAAGATCCCACGGATGTATCGGAAGACGATAAGGAGGTGCCAGGTGGGCAATTCCTTGAAGGAAAGCCTTTAGATGGGGACGAGAAGACAGATTTTGTTGGAAAAGAAGTGACAGTGCGGAGATTTTACCCTTAAAGGATACTGAGTGAGACCAAAATCAAGACCTGCTTGGAGAAAACCCAGGCTGGAAGGGAGGGAAAAGGACTTGGGGACCAAATTGTTATCACTCCACCAAAAGAAGGCCTTCCAGCATCTGTGATAGATATGCGAGGATACGGCTTTTCTCGCCCTAACCATGGTCTGAATGACCTGATGGGAAAAACTGGCCTCCTTTAGGACTGCTGCCTCAACGGCCATGCCGTTAAAACGCTGACTTAGACTGAACTCTGGTGGAAGAGGGGGCCTTGTGAGAAGATCTGGACAGTCTAGAAGTCTCCAGGGAGCGTCCATGAGCATGTTCGTTAGCTCCAGACTGGACCAGAAGGGCCTGGTACATGGAGCCATCAAGATATCAGGAATCTCTTCCGCCTTTATCTTTTTCATGACTCTTGGAATCAAGGGGAGAGGCAGAAAACGATAAAGCAGCTGGAATTGGGACCACGGGATTACTAGAGCATCGCAGATCTCGGGACCTGGCTACGAACTGAGACACCTTGTGGTTCATCTGAGACACCATCAGCTGAACGTCCAGGGTGCCCCATCTTTGGTATATTTGCTCAAAGACGGGGGATGAGAAACCACTCGCCCAATGCGAGACCCTGACAACTCAGAAAATCGGCTCCCCAATTGTCCACCCCCGGTATATGCACGGCCAATATGGAGGGAATGTGACTTTCCGCCCAAATTAGAATCCTTGCTACCTCCCCCATGACCTGTCTGCTGCGTGTCCTGCCTTGGTTTATCTAAGCCACGGCAGTGGCATTGTCTGACTGGATGCAGACCAGACGACCTGCGTGGCGGGTCTGCCAGAGGCAAAGAAAATTGCCCTGATCTCCAGATTGATGGGGAGAGCGGCTTCATGGAAGTTCCAACAACCCTGTGCTGCAGAAAAACCGCTGTACATCCGAGGACAAATGTTGAAATTCAAAAAAATTATATAACTAGATTGCCATAATATAATTAGAAAGAATATGGAACTGAATGATCCCACAAATCCTGAATGATGGATGGCAGACCACCCGGATAGGTGTAAAAAACACACCGTGCACCTGATATGGATAGGGAAGGAAACAACCCAGACTGGTGGCACACAAATAGAATAAAATAAGAAAAATGCAAAACATGCAATAAAAAATGATCTTTATTCAGCAATTGTGCACAAACATAATATCAAGTGTTAAAACACCAAGGACATCCAATAAATAACCTAGATAAAATGGCTCACATTAATACATCAGGAGATAAATGCTGTAAACAGAGACACTGCATCAGATTGCATGGGATCTATGGAGTGTGTCCCTTTTTGGACACGCTACGTAGACGATTTATTTTTTATTTGGCAAGATTCTATCGATGCATTATCAGAGTTCGTCACTAGCTTGAACTCAAATCAAATCAACATGCATTTCACGTATTGTCACCATAAGAGTACCATCGAATTTTTGGATGTTCGGGTTTTGAGGGACGCAAATGGCTGTCTACAAACTGATCTTTTTAGGAAGCACACTGCTGTGAATGCCCTGGTGCATGAGTCATCATCTCATCCTAGGCCTTTGATCAATTCTGTCCCAATAGGACAGTTCTTACGAGTTAGACAGATCTGTTCAATGGATGAAGATTTTTTAGACAGGCGGAGCTACTAAAAAATAGATTTTTGGAACGAGGATACAGCAAGAGATCCAACAAAAGGGCCTTCAATAGGGTCAGACATAGTACTCGTCATGACGCTCTGTATATGAATCAACTGCGTAGAGAAACTAATGTAGTTCGTTTCATTACACAATTCAATGGCCAGAGTGACCGATTGAGATCCTGCCTAAATCATCATTGGCAAATATTAATGTCAGATCCAATCCTTTCTAAATATGTAGGCGACAGACCACATGTGACATTCAAGAGGTCGTCTAATTTAAGTGACAGATTGGTCAAGAGTTACTATACTAGGGCATTCCGGACCAAGCCCTTATCTACTCATGGTTGCAAACCATGTGGCTCGTGTGTGGCATGGTCTAATGTCACCAGGATACAGGAGTTTTACCAATTCTGACAAATAAGTATTAAGCACAATATCTCCTGTACGTCCACTGCCGTGATTTACCTTGCGACTTGTCCTTGTGACATAATGTATGTTGGTCTGACCACCAGACAGTTCAAAGTTAGGGTCCGTGAGCATGTACTGGGTATTAAGGCAGCGGCAGAAGTGGAGAACATTCCTCTTTGAAAACTATCCCGAGACACTTCAAATCACGTCATAATTGTGATTTTACTAAGTTGAGGGTCTCGGGGATAGACA
>VIAB01008005.1:24781-38772 GCA_009801035.1 Oophaga pumilio
AAAAGGATTTTACAGTTAAGTTCTTACCAAAATCCGTCTTTTAGAGGTGGCTGAGGGCTGGTCTTATTAGGCTGGGAAGGTGCCAATATTCATGGCCATTTCCAGCCTATTAATATCAGCTCCCAGCTGTCTGCCTTCCATTTGCTGGTTATTAAAAATAAGAGAACCCCACAGATTTTTTTTTACCCTGTCCCCTCACTCAAGCAATGCCCTTGTCCCTACGCTAATTAGAGCACAATGGCTACATCACCTGTGATCCAGCGTTTATACCGGTTGGGTCACGTGTTGTGTCGCCCAATAGAAGTGTCCAAAGCCTAAAAACTTGTTGATTGAAAGGCTGCAGCCTTTCAACAAACTATTTGGCACCGAACCCAAATAGTAAAACAGACTTGAGGGAAAGAAAAAAAAATTCTTTGTTCTGAGTTTGACACCAGACACTGTCCGATAGAAACCCCAAAACTTTACAGTTCGAGTTTGCGCATTCCTACTGGAGATCTACACAATGTTAAAGGAGCTGCATTGTAGCCCATCCCCCCACCCCATAGCTGGATGGCTAGGATACAATACATAATTTTTGTTACGAGTCGGGGTTAATTTAAAAATTATTTTCCTCTTCTGGACGATCCCTTTAAAAAATTTTCGGCTTAGCGAATGCTGCAGCGAGATCACACAATGTATATACTCTTACATCAGAAAATAAAAAATTACAACAAATAGATAAAACCAGTCACTATGGTACAGTAAAGACTTACTTCAGGTGAAGTTCTGTACACTGCCGCTGAGGAGCAAAGCAAGCAATGGCCCACACTTTTATTTCAATACCGGTGTGAAACTGCTTGTTCCTCATATCCCATACACCTTGCACTGGGGTAGCAATGGCCTTATTCTGAAAATGATATAATAAATTGACTTAAATGCATATTATGGATACAAAGAGGAAAAAAAATAAATAAAAAAAAAGCAACATTATTCAACACACAGACAACACTGCAAAAGCAAAATGCGTACGTGTGAAAGGAAACCAGAAGGAAACCGTACACTGGTTAGACTATCAAATCCTTTTAGGTTTTATTTTTATCTTCGCTCCATGATATATCTGACAAGATTGTTAAAAAAAAAAAAAAAAAAAAAAAGACTTTTGGAAACGATCGTAAGGAGGACTAGTCTATTGTGTGATTTTATTTTAAGTGTATCCATCAATTTCTGGGCTGTAATCAGCATTAATTTAAGGAGATTCTCAGGTATTTTCTGTTTCCACCATTACAGGTTCACATAGAAGTGAATGCGACCAAGTCTAGTCTGTGAAGGAATCTACCTGGCAGGCTTACTAGATCCCCAGTGATTATCTGCTCAAAAACCACTTATTTTATCAAAACTTAGCAAGCAGCCCAGTAAGTGACATCGCTGGAATCAGGGTCTCTGTCCCTACATTATACTGCCATTTGATTACATAGTAAAAACCTGGTGACCGATTTCTTTTAGTAGGCATCAGTCACCCACGTGGACTTTTATTCTGTGTCCATTGATTTTTGCTCTGCTCCAGTAAGGCTTCAGCCATGAACATGCAACTTATATCCATGTTACGTAGTTTAGGCTTCAGTCTCTTCCTTATGCTATACACTGCAGCTGTGTGAAGACACTGGATGCGCAATGTATGGGTCAGTGGTTCATCAGTGATCTAAATCTGACCCAATATGTTTAACCCCTTCCCAACTTATGACATACTATTTTCTCAGGTCCCCTTTGATGCAAGTTCAGGAGCGGAGTGTGCATCATTGCCGGCAGACACAGATTCGGCCATTATCTTTCTCTAATGGCTGCACGTAGGGCTGAGCTCACGGTAAGCTCTCAAGTGTGGCTGCCTATATTTTATAGGAGTATTCCAATTGGGTGAGTGGCATATAGAAACAGCGGAGCCCAGATTACATTAATAATCGGTGAATACTAAAGATGGCAATTTCACCTAGAGACATGTACTCAACGCTGCCAAGGTGCCTGGACCCGATCAGCATAATACCACTGATCTGACCATAGTCGTGATGTTATTACAGTTGCTGTGCTCAGATCACAGTAATAACCTGAATGCTCATCAAACCACCAGGGACACCATACCGCAGGGAATTTCTCACGATGAGTACACGTCACTGGATGACATCACCGCCGCAACGCACAGCCCCAGACTTGGTGAATGTTCACCATTTATTACAGTGATCTGAAAGCCACATTTACACTGCAGCACTCAGATCATAGCAATTGTCAACTGAGCCGTGCATCTGATCATGTGCGATACAATCTGCTAAACTGAATTTAATCCTGTCACGTGTGATACTGTATAACTACTATTATCCGAGTGTTGCAGAAGTGATATGACTGCTGGGCACATTGGAGCTGCCTCAGTGACACTGTCCAAATCTCTATCACTTTGCAGTCACCAACAAAATGTCCCTGCAACGTAATCCTAAACTTAGTGCTCCCTTAAAATGCCCAGGAGGGGAGGGAAGGAGTGACATGAGACGCATGAGAGCAGATCCTGCCCGCACTTACTACAGTCGTAATGCGAGCTAGTAGTACACTGGGTTTTCATGCTAAATTTCATCAGCTCCTCCCCTTAATATTAACAAGTGGAATATAGTAAAAACTTTAAATTTCATATTTTACACAATTAAAACAATAAACTTTTTTTTTTTAACACAAAAAAACATATATATGCTATCATTCAATTGTTGAATTTTTTTTTTCTCCATGACATTCCCCTTTAATGATCTTACTTTCATTCTATGACCTAGGTATCCGTAGTAGCGACGATCCCGATACATCCCGAAGCCATACGCGTCTGACTAAAAGAATGTTATAGAATACCGTATATAGAATTAATCATTGTATATATGCATATCCTACATTTAAATACTATATACGTCGCTCTTATTCGGCATTTATTCAAAAGTTGTCGATGTATACATATACATTTGTATGTCCATATACACCGACAACTGCTGAATAAATACTATATGCAGTGCTTGTAGAGCCAACTCGCTGAGCTGCACAAGTCCACACCTGACTCCTGAGGGGAGTCCGGCAACTTACATAATGAAAATCAGATCATAAGTGTTTTTTTTCCTTCTTAATTATGTATATGATTATTTTGAAAAAAATTATAGTTAGAATTTTTTTTTTTAATTAAACAGATAGGGTCAAGGGATGTGACAGTTACTCTAAGCTTGGCTTCGTCCCAAGGAATAAAACAATTGCCATTAGGACGGGGCACAGCAAAGTTTCCCCTACATCTGTAACACCATATGCCAAACTACTCTCCCACGAGAAGCATTTTCTCATCGCCCAGTATGGACCGTTCAATAAAAGCAATGAGGTTTTCCTTTCACACAAGCGTCATATTTTCTACAATACATAAATCTAATATGCAAAGCGCAGCCAAGACAAACACCACAAGACACAGAAAAAGAGATCAAGAACCATGGAGATGTCTACCAAGGGAGCATTTGGCTCTTCCCATACCCTGCCTCCATAAAGAATTGAAGGAGGTTGAAGGACTCTGCCAGTGACATCGGTCATGTCGTCTTTCACCATTATGCCAAATTCACGAACAAAGGGATCAGTATTGAAGCTGGCACTACGCATCTGAAGGAAAAAGTTAGATTTATTACATTTCTGCATATGTCTATGACCATACAAAAACATTCAGCAAAGACCCCCTGCTTCAATTTACAGCTAAATCAGCGTAAACTTCTACATTCATGTCGTACAAGGCCTAGTAAACACAGGCAATGGCGAAACCGAGCTTTCCTGCCTTTACCGGGTCCCACTGTATGTCTCTGCAACTACTCTGATCTCTATAGTCTGCTACGGCGGTGAAATCACATTGACAGCGCTGCAGCCAATCACTGTGCTCAGTGTCTTGTGCTATCTACATAGCCGCTGAGTGCATTAATCGGAAGCAGCGTCAATGTGACGCCGCTGCTGCATCCAAACAAAGACCAGTGCAGTGGTGAAAACAAAACGCTGGGCACAGAGGGAAAAGAAAAAAACTCAAGGGTATGGGTTTTTTTTTTTTTTTTTTAAATATGCCTAATTGAACCTACAAGTAGACATTTGCTGAAAGAGAACAACCCCTTCAATCCTTTGATTACCATTGTCACAGTGCACTGTGGCAAGATCAAATGGGAGTTCCCCCCTTTAAACAATTGACTTTCAATCCCCCACCCCTCCCAAAAACCAAAATAAAACAAACAAAAAAAAAAATTACCATGTGTGTGTTAAATCTATTCCTATTCATAAATCCAAAGTTTACCTAGAATTTTTTTTGAAAATAAATAAAAAATATGTTAAAAAAAAGGTTTTGATAAAGCGGTAAGAGTTCATAGTCAGGAGTGACTATCAAACCCATTTATTAAATGTTTGCAATATGGTTAAAAGTCAAGATGGCTAATCCACGTAGTAAAGAATTGCCAGTCACAGCAAGATCACATGTGAAAATCAATACATAAGGGGAATGACAAAATTTGTGTTCTTGGTTACATAACCTTGAGAATATTTTGACAAACTTTAATTTTGGTAAGGAAAAAAAAAACAAAAGAACAACTTCTTACCAATTTACTGATCTCTTCTTGGCGATCGGGAGCTGATCGGGCAGTCGCTCGAATCATAGTGGAGGTCTGATTGTCTGTCAGTTTTTTAATGCACCTTTGTCCCGCCACTATGTTGCATACCTAATGGGAAGAAGGAAAGGTCTTAGACATAGTCAACTTAAGAAAAGGACTGAGCGAACAAAAAGACTTAAGCTTTATTGATAGACAAGTGTCGGACATAGAACGCACAAGGCAGATTTGTTGCAGCCTTGGGAGGCCCCGTTACAAACCAGGACCAGTGGGAATTCATAGTAAAGGTATTATTTAAGGGAAGGTGTTAAATATGAAAAAAAAAACTCAGTCTTCATACAGATTTTTTTTTTTTTTTTTTTTTTTTTTTAATGGCCCAGATTTAAAGAGAACCTGTCAGGATTTCATATCCCAGAAAAGTGGCATGAATTTAAGGCTGCTGCAAATCCCATACACACTAAAAGGCTGTCAGCTGAACGATGGTCGACAGTTTTCCCATACACAGTGGCTCCCTTATAACCTTCTCTGAGTGAGCCATCGTTGGACATCTCTGCCGACGGCTTATCTCTGGAAGACAATACGATCGATCGTCCAAAATCAGACATGCCGGATCGACAGCTTCCACGACAATAAACTGTCTGTGACTCCCAAACATTCGACTGTCTGCCAAGGCCATCAATATCAGTGGGTTTTGCTGACAGTAATGTGTATGGGGAGCTTTACTTTGCTTGTAGAAATCCATATTGCATTTTGGGAAATTCTCTGTTGACGGCTCCTTTGCAGGTCATTCGTTTAGGGCACAAAATCCTGATACCATTCTTTTAAAACCTGCGCAGCATTGGATTAAAAATGGTACATATTGGGATATTTTAACTGCATGGTGTCAATTTAGAATAATCTGAGCATGTACAAGGGCAAAAACTAAACTCCACATACAAGAAGGAACTAAGATTATAGTTGTAGACAGTAAATATGTCACATGTGTTGCAGATATACACAAGACATTCATTCCTGGACTTACCTCCAGAGGAAGGTACGTATGTTTCTGCTCCTGCCCGACCTGTAAACATGGAAGATGGGAGTAACGCAATACTAGCTTGTGTCGATCCTTGAAGTACTGTGCGACGGCGCACTCCACCGTCTGCCCGCTCTCTTGTTGGAGAGGGAATCTGCAAAACGGGAAGAAAATTTAAAAAATCAGAGGAAATTCATTGTAGGATTAATAAGCTCAGGAACATACTATATAAGCAAAATAACAAATGAAGTCTAAAACAATTAAAAAGAAAAAAAAGGAGGGCAATATAAGCCAATGGCGGCAACTTACAAGGTTATTCTTCATACTACAGATTTTGCATAGGAAGTTCACAAGCCTTCCCAGCACTGGAAGTTTCGCATGCTGCCATAAAACAGACAAAATACTTACGTTTGATGACTTGCTGGTCGTCTAGTCACATTGCACACTCGATATTTTCTTTTCATTTGTCCACAGTGAGTAATTTCTACTTTTAAGCCTAAGATAAGCAAAAAAAATACTTAAGTAATTTCTCCTTCCAGTCCACCAAACACATCCAATCATTATGGAAACAGCAGCCATACAAGCTAGGTGTCCCTCTACTGTTTTTCCAAGCCCCCTAACCAACCCGTTAGATTACCACACACGCTCCCCTCCCCCGTAAAGCTGCAGAGGAGAGCGCACTGTTTGGACTAGAAGGCGCCACCTATGCCAATGGTCCAAACAGTCAGGAGAACACCTCCAGGAGACCAGAAGCCACAATGCTAAGGAGTGGAAAGAGATGCAACCCCTTTACCCACATTCAGCACCGGGTCACTTTCAGTTTTTCACTCCCCTTCCTCCCAGAGCCATACATTTTTTTTATTTTCCTGTCAATATGGCTATTTGAGGGCTTTTTTTGTGGGATGAGTTGTACTTTTCACATAGTAACATATGTTGTACATTTTGAACACCATTGCTTTTACCATATAATGCACTGGAAAACGAGGAAAAAAATTCCCCCAAAAAAGTGTAGTTCCACAATTGTCTTATGTTTTGTTTTGTTTTTTTATCATGTGCACTAAATGCCAAAACGGACCGGCTATTATGATTCTCCTGGTCAGTACGAGTTTACAGATACCGAACATGTATAGGTTTGTTATATTTTTTATTTATTGATGAAAAAAGATCCAAAGTTGGTTAAAATTTAAAAAAAAAAAAAAAAAGGGCATCATTATCGAAGACCCACAGAGTATTTTTTTCGGAAGCTGGGCGAGGGCTTATTTTATTGTGCGTCGAGCTGACTTTTTGATACCAGTTTGGAGTACATACAATATCTTGATCGCCTGTTATTGCAATGTTGCAGAGGCCCAAAATAACAAATTCTGGAGTTTTATAATTTCATGTTACGCCATTAACTGATCAGATTAACTTATTTTAGATCGGGTGTTTGTGAACGCAGCTATAGCGAATACGTATATTTTATTTTTAATGGAGTCATTTTAATATTTTTTTTTTAATACTTTTTACTGGCTTCATTAGTCTCCTTTGGAGACTTGAAGCTGTAATCTTCTGATCAAATGTGCTACACATATCAGAGCTTCAACACTGCCATGCACCGGGCAGCGCTCATAGATTGGCAAGGACAACCACGGAGATCTCCTGCAGACCACGGGTTGTCATGCCAACACACTGGCAACCTGGGTCATGTGATGGACAGATGCTAATGACGCACATCCAGTGCAATCATGTTAAATGCTGCTGTCAGAGATTGACAGCAACATTTAACATTTTAACAGCTGCAGATGGATTGCCATTCCACCTGTGGCTGTTAGGGACACGTCAGCTAATCAGATCAGCTGTCATGTGCTGGAAAAGATGCAGGTTCCAGCACTGCCGGTAATCGGATCTGAGCGTTCAGCTGCATGCATTTTTATGCAGCTGAGCGCTCCGATCCAAGTGCCGGGTATTGACGTGCGAGATTCGTCAGAGTTTCTTGCAAGTCTGACCCCGGCCTAAGGAGTATAACGGAGAAGGGATTATATGGAAGTGTGTAATCACCCAAGCAGAATGTATTTAAGGATAGTTTTGTTTCCTAAAGAAGGCAACTGTTTGTAAAACCTTTTTATCTAGACCCGAAATTAATTCCAATTCCAGCCACCAATCTCATGCGTACCTTTTATTTCTTTGGTAAACTTAACCCTTTGGGAATCAGTCAGAGCTTTCTGTTGCTCCTCAATGCTCTTGAAGTCAAGAACTTCACACATGAACTCTATTACTGGCTGTGCTTTGTAAAACGCTGTTGCAGACACTAGAGAATGAGAAAAACACATCCATTATTGTCAATAACATTTCACGCTTTTAATGCAGGCAACCAACACTAAAGTGGATGAAGCTCGGCCATTTAGGTATTGAGGCTGCAGTCGTAGATCGTTATATTGACACTGTCCCCCTAAAAACGTTGGACAACCTTGTTTATTGTGATGCTAAACTTTAAAGCATGAAACCCTCAAACACAAAACCTCCGATACGCCATAGCAATTTACGTAACCGTCCCCCCATCCCAGGTAAGAGGACTATTAACCATAAAATTTAAATTCAGTCATTTCATCTAGTCAGTCATGAAAATCAAAAACTTACCATCTATGTTGAGCATCATTTTCCATAGGGAAGGTCTTACAGACTGATGGAAACCAAACCAAACTTCTCTACCTCCACCAAGAGGGTTTGCACATCCTTCGGATGCAGTAAAGAACGAGCGGCCCACAGGCGTGTACCTAAGGTGTGTAAAGGTCAGGAAATTAAAACGGCGAGGTGATCCCGGACTGCAATTTAAACATCGATGAAATATCTGCCACCATTTAGTTACAGAAGTCAAACATGATATTCTACATACCTCATAGAGGGCAAATGTCTCATCACTACGTCTAAGGCCTGGATAGTCTCAAAAGGAACGCTGGGAAGACGTCCAGACAGTGCATCGTGTAACGCTTGTAAGCTCACGCAGGCCATCCATTTGATTGCAACCTTGAACATGCGATCCTTTCCATCTCCAGGTAGTGTAACCTCCAACTCCACCACCGGAGCGTGCAATAACAAGAAAATTATTCAGTTTCTGTTCACAGATCTTCCACCTTATACTCATAGAAGAAAGTACACTGCTCCAAAAAATAAAGGCAACACTTTACCCCTTAACCACCAAGGGTGGTTTGCATGTTAATTTTTTACAATTCTGGCCACTGTCCATTTATGAGGTAATAACTCTGGAATGCTTCCATGGACCCTGGTGATTCTGACATTGTTTTTTCGTGACATATTGTACTTCATGATAGTGGTAAAGTTTCTTTGATATGACTTGCATTTATTTGTGGAAAAAAAAAAAAAAAACAGAAATTTGGAGAAAATTTCCCAATTTGCCACCTTTGAATTTTCATGTCCTTAAATCAGAGATATGGCACACAAAATACGGATTTTAGTAAGACCTTACCTGTAAAATCCTTTTCAGCGAAGGAAGGGACACACATTCATTACCAGTGGGTAGGCGGAGCCCACATAGGATAGAACACCTCAGATTAAAAAAAGAGTGTTGACCGGCCCCTCCAGCTTGGGCTTCTCCTACTCCAGCTCTCCAGTCCGTACACAAGCTAAGGAAGAGCAAAAATCACCAGCGTAGCAACATAACCCCTTCTGAAGAACGTCAGAGAAAAAACAAGAAGATAGGTTATGCATATAACAGAACAAACCACACAGTCCCAGGTACTACTCACTGAACCTGACCACTGCGATGAGCTGGCAATGCTGGAAAAGAGCCTTAGTGCGCCGACCTCAACCCAGATAATCGCTATCAGAGAAGGGTCACGCCGCATCTGAAAACACAACACACTTCTGCCATGGGAGGGATCTGTGTCTCCCTTCCTTCCTTCGTTGAAAAGGATTTTACAGGTAAGTTCTTACCAAAATCCGTCTTTTACTGTTATGGTTAACAGGTGCCATGACCCACTGGGAGAGCCCAAGAGGTGCCAAAACAGCAGAACAAGCCATAAGTGACCACATTTTACAAACTACACCTCTCAATGAATTCATCTAGGGGTGCAGTGATCATATTAACACCATGGGTGTGTCACAGAATTTTATACCATTGGGCAGTGAGGATGAAATTACATTTTTACCACCAAAATGTTGTTTTAGTCAAAAGATTTTACATTTTCACACAAGTGGGTAAAAATGGAAACAAAATGTGTCCTACAATTTCTACTGAACGTGGCAATACCCCATATGTGGCTGTACAGTACTAAGCCATGTGGAGAGGACTCGGGAGGAATGTAGTGCTATTTGCTTATTCAAGTGAATGGGTCTGTGCACGTCAGTGTGTTTCCACAGACCGTGTATCCGTGGGCAAAACACACTGACATGTCCGTTTTTTAATGTCAGCACGGACCACAAAACATCCAGCACACGTGCATACGCATAACACACATGGACATCATTTATATGACACATTGGCACCGGGGAACAGCGCTTAGAGTATGTTTCCACGTTCTGTATTTGCTGGGGATTGGATGCTGCGTACAGCCGCAGCATCCAAATGTTACAGCATAGTGGAGGGGATTTTATAAAATCCCATCTCCACTATGCGTGCAGGGACGCCTCTGGCATCCCTACATATACACATGCGGCGCGTCTTTATAGACTGCAGCATGTCTATTTATCTCACGGAGACGCTCAGTCTCCTCAAGATAAATAGCACCGTCCTATGTATAGGCTGCGGTGATTCCGCATGTGTTCAATGAAGACATGTGGAATCGCCGCGCGTACAAAAGCCGGCAGCGCTTTGAACGGAGCGGGTATCTGCTGCGTTCAAAGAGCTACCAATACTGACCGTGGAAACATACCCTTACTGTGACGTTTCTTCCCTGGCGTCCGTCCTTGTGGTACTGATGCGGCACACACACGCCACATGCGTGCTGCAAGTATTACACACACGGGCACTGACATCTCCGGCAGTGGAAATATCAGGTCGTGTGAAAGAGGCGTTATAGCGGGTTTTTAGGTTTGGCAGCTGTCACACACTAAAAGACGCTTTTTATTGCAAGAAATAGTTTTTGCATCACCACATTTTGAGAGCTATAATTTTTCTATATGTTGGCCCACAGAGTCATGTGAGGTCTTGTGTTTAGGGCAATTAGCAAGACAACCCCTATAAAAGGAGAGGTTCTGAAGGTGGTGACCACAGACCATTTCTCTGTTCATCCTTTTTGGCTGTTTTGGTCACTTTCGCATTTTGCAATTGTTCACACCCCTACAGGTACAGTACAGCAGCAAAAGGTGGTGTCTACAACCCACAAACGATGCTCAGGCAGTGCAGCTCATCCAGAATGGCACATCAGTGCGAGCTGTGGCAAGAATGGTAGCTGTGTCTGTCAACAGTGACCAGAGCATGGAGCAGATACAAAAAGACAGGCCAGTAGTACACCAGGAGACGTGGAGGGGGCTGTAAAAGAGGGCAACAACCCAGCAGCAGGAGCGCTGCCTCCTCCTTTGTGCAAGGAAGAGCAGGAGGCGCAGCGCTAGAGCCCTGCAAAAAGACCTCCAGCAGGCCACTAACATTCATGTGTCTGCTCAAACTGTCAGAAACAGACACCATAAAGGTGGTTTGAGGTCACGACGTCCACGAGTGGATGGACAGCTTACAGCCCAACGCCGTGCAGGGCAATCGGCATTGGCCAAAGAACACCAAGATTAGCCAATAGAACATTGGCGCCCTGTGCTCTTCATGGAGGAGAGCAGGTTCACACTGAGCACATGTGACAGTCTGGAGACGCGGTGAAGAACGTCCTGCTGCCTGCAACATCCGCCAGCATGACTGGTTTGGCAGTGGGTCAGTAATTGTGTGGGGAGGCATTTCTTTGCAGGGCCACACAGCCCGCCATGTGTTAACCAGAGGTACGCTGACTGCCACGAGGTAATGGGATGAGATCCTCAGACCCATTGTGAGACCATATGCAGGTGCAGTGAGCCCTGTGTTCCTTCTCATGCATGACAATACTAAGTCCAATGTTGCAAGTTGTATGTTGCTATGTAAAAGAACAATTGGGACAGTGGCAGATCTTCAGCTACATATAATAAAACAGCAAGCTCTTCAGGTATTAGTCTACTATCCCCCGTTAGTCACCCCCTGGAAGTCTTCTCATTTTTTTTATTCTGGTGGGTAACGTCACGCAAGTGTTTCAGCTAGTCAGGGGCCACTGACTCATTGAAACCAGGGCCAGACAAGGTGAATATCAGTAGGCAATTTTTTTTTTCTTATTTCCTCTTTAGGACTAACATATGCCAATTTGTTAAAATATAGTAGTGGAAACACATTTCATGACACCATCCTGAGGAAGTGGGTATGGATCTATACCATGTAAAAAAAGAAGTTAAAAAGTGAAGAAACCACACACTGGTTGACTATAAATTATAGGCACAATTCAGAAGAATGATTTGCATCTCCAAATCTGGATGAGAGAGACCCGGCTGATAAATTGAGAGAATTTGGCTATACCCTATACACTATGGCTACATTAGATACGTACCTTTTCACTGGTAATAGGGAGGGGCATTGCAGTGTAAAGATTTTTCCTTCCATCAAACACAGGCTTTCGATCTCCAAAGATTTGACCCTTAAAATGCAAAACCATGTGTTCTACTATTTCCCTAAGAGAAAGAAAAAGTAAGAAGGAAATTAAAATAAAGCCTAAATAGACCAACAAGAAACATACATGCACACAAGGTCAATAGACATGATATTTGAGGTGCACCCCTTCAAAGCTATTATAGAAGGGGGTTTCTGTAATTAGATGATTCTTATTAAGAGTAAAAGGACACTCGTCAGCCTCCATACACTTTGCAGATTTTGGCCATGGGGGTCATCACATAATGTAATCACCTTGACATACACAGTAAAGGTCTGGCAATGACTTAAGGTACTGCCACACTAAACGCTCCCGCTAACGATCACAATAACGACGCATACTAATGCGATCGTTTTAATGTCGCTAGTAGCTGCCACACTTAGCGATCTCGTTAACGACGGATAAGCGGTTAGCGATCTCCTTAACGACTTTGTGATGTAAAAAACAGCGCAAATCGTTCACAAAACGTGCCAGACACAGCGATATAGGCTCACCAGCGGGACGCCAACGATCTAAATACGGTCCAGAACTCTAGTGAACGATCAGCGAGATCACAGCAGGGGCCACGTCGTTGCTACATGCCACACACAACAGCGTCACTAACGAGATCGCTAAATAGTGACGTTTTTTAGCGATCCCGTTAGCGATCTTGTTTAGTGTGGCATACCATTAAGTGACTACATCCAGGGGACAAAGAAGTTAGCAAAAACGATCCAACCACTATGAGGTTTATCACCAGCATGGCTGGCGTAAACATTTTTTAATAGGTTGGTTAACTAATTTTTCAGATATGGTACAATGTTGAGTAACCAGAAGTCAGGTTTAATCTGTGAGATCAGGAGTTTAAGACCTTTATCGATCACAGAAAGATGTTCCTAGAAGGTATGGAATTACTATAAAAGGAATGGGAATAGCTTTAAAGGGAACCTGTCACCTCATTTTGACACTAAGATGTGGCCACTGGCTTTCGGGGCTTATCTACAGCATTCTATAATGCTGTATGGGAGAAGAGGGGGAGGGTGGACCGATGGGTGTTGCAGGTCCGGGTCCTTCCATCTTCATGTGATGCAGTCATCCTCATTGCTTCATGCCGCGCTCCTGCGCAGGCGTACAGATCTGCCCTGTTCAGGGCAGAGCAAAGTACTGCAGTGCGCAGGTGTCGGGAAAAGGTCAGAGAGGCCCAGCGCCTGCGCACTACAGTACTTTGCTCTGCCCTGAACAGGGCAGATCAGTATGCCTGCACAGGAGCGCGGCACGAAGCAAGCAGGATGATGATATCGCATGAAGATGGGAGGCGCCGTACCCAGACCTGTGACACCCATCGGACCGGACCGACCCCCGGTGAGTATAATAAAACATTTTTCTTATCTTTCAGGACGGACCCAGGGCTTATATATAGCATTATACAATGCTGTAGTTAAGCCCTGAAAGGCGGTGGCCGAATCTTATAGAAACAAAATGAGGTGACAGGTTCCCTTTAAAAACAATGGTTTGGATCTTCCTGGGCAACAAAGGGGGGTGGGAAAACTACAGAGCCGTCCTCTGGTATAGAAGTGCGGCACAATGGTCTCAATGTGTCCATCAGACTCCATATTCTAGATGAAGGAGAAACATGAGAGAGTACTCAGGAGAGGGGCAGCAAATGCAAACCGTATGGGAATTAAACATCATTAATATGTTAATCCCCATACAGTTTCCATATTGTCTACAGCA
>VIAB01008006.1:32405-43529 GCA_009801035.1 Oophaga pumilio
GTTTTGTATTTTATTATATTATTGATTTATGAGTAGTGCACTTTCTTTTTTTGATTTTCTTTTGTTTGCATGCTTGCTAGTTTTCAGGTGCCCTGTTCTAATATACCAGTTGTACCTATCGGTACCTGCTATGCCTGCCTGCATACCTGCCAGCACCTGCCTTGCCTGCCTGTATATCAGCTGTACCTGTCAGTACCTGCCTTGCCGGCATGTATACAAATGCATCTAATTTGTTCTAGCGTCAGATGTTCATCTAGTAACACCCCTCCAGGCTCTCTTTGATCCACGACACATTGGTTCCACTACCTCGGATGTTACAGTTTGCTCAGGCCATGGAACCCGCTGGCTGTCCATCCACTCCTGTCTCCAACTTTTATCAAGAGGTCTCCCGCCAGAGGGACAAGCAGGATAAAATCATGTACCTACCTTGTACCTATCAGTACCTGTCATACTTGCCTGTATACCTGCCATCACATGTGGTGCCTGCCTGTATACCAGCCATACCTACCTGCATCTGCAGTGCCTGCCTGTATACCAGCCATTCCTGCCTTCCCACCAGTCTGTATACCAGCCTGCACATGCCTTGTTTTCCTTTATACCTGCCTGTAACAGTTGAGCCTTCCCATTCCTGGTCATTCTAGCTTTGTGCTCCTTTGGGGTCAGCTGCCGTGTGTCCGATGTCTGACCTGGAGTTGCACCTAGAGTCCATCTGGAGCCAAGTCTGTCCACACCTTTAAGGGCTCTAGAAAAGAGTGTGTTTGTCTAGTCTCTCCTTGGTCCACTGCACAGTGGTTCCTCTACCTCGGACATTACAGTTTTCTCAGGCTATGGAACCCACTGGCTCTCTATCCACTCCTGTCTCCAACTTTACCAGAAGGTCTCCCTCCAGAGGGACAAGCAGGACAAAATCATGTTCTACTGTGGACCGTGATCACCCGCTTGGACACACTGACATCTACTGCCACATATGCTCCTGTCCAAGCTGCGTCAACTTCAGCCGTCACTCTCCAGTCTACCAGCTATGTTCCTGATTCCGGACGGTATGACAGTGATTCTACTCTATGCTGTGGATTCATCAATCAATGTACGCTGCACTTTGAGTTATTGGCACATCAGTTCTCTGCAGACTGGGCCAAAGTGGAATTCATCATGTCCCATCTAACTGGCGAAGCTCTGGTGTGGCTCAATACCCTAATGGGAGAGAGGAAATACTCTGGTCTCCAACCTGTAGATTTTTTGAGAGACCTTCAGCAAGGTCTTTGATGAGTCTGGTTGCATTTCCTCCACAGAATCCTTCCTCCTCAGATTGCGCCAGAGAAATCTCACAGTGGGCCAGTACGCCATCCTATTTTGTACCCTGTCCTCTGAACTCACCTGGAACAACGAGGTGCTGGTGACTGCCTTCTGTGAGGGCCTATCGGGGTGAATTAAGGATGAGTTGGCTGGTCATGATGTTCCCACCTCGATAGATGACCTGGTATCTCTGGCTACCCAGATTGACCTCAGGTTTCCAAGCTCCAAGTATGTGAGCCGAAAGAGAAGATCTATGCGCTTGACTCCCTACCTTCCAAAGTCCGATCATGCTGCAGCTTCAGCAATCACCTCTAAATCCATGCAAGTCGACTGGATGAAGCTGGTCAAGCCTCATCAGGAGGTCTGTTGTGCCGAGGAGAGGTGCTTCTATTGCGGCAGTCCCTGACATTTGCTTCGCTCCTATCCTGAGAGGCCTGGAAACGCCAAAGACTAGAGCCGGTAGGAGAGGTTATCCTGGATGAAAAATACTCCTCTCTCCTGCTGACTCTGTCAGTATCTGTTTCCAGCAGCAATACCGTTTCATTGAATTGACCTATCTGGACTCTGGTTTCACAGGAATTCTCATACAACAGGTTGTGGAGGATCGGTAACACATCCTCACCCAACGCCTACTGAGTCCTTTGTTGCTGTCATCCATGGGTGGGAGACCTCTATCCGAAGCCGTTCATTTCATTTCCGAGTCTGTAGAACTGTGTGTAGGAATGCTGCACTCGGAGAAGATCTCCTTTTATGTGCTAACAGACCTATCCCATTCCCTGTTCCTGGGCCTGCCTTGGCTACGAGCATAAGAGTCTGTCCTGGATTGGAGACTCAGGGAAATTCCGCTTTGGGGACAGATCTGTCATGATAAACGTCTTGTTCCCATTCGCCCTGCTCGACCTCTGGCTTCTATATCAAACTTACCTGGCTTGCCTCCTGCTTATTGGACCTATGCAGATGTCTTTGATAAGAAAGAGTTGGAGACACTACCACCACACAGGAAATACAACTGCCCTATAGACCTTCTTCCTTGTTCTTATCCTCCTCGAGGCACTATCTACCCTATGTCTCAGGCTGAGACTCGAGCCATGTCAGAGTATTGTCACGCTGTTCTGTCTGTACCTGGTTGTCGGCGTGACAATGAATGTCTTTGCTTTAACCCTTTGCTCCTTAATTGAGCTGGGATAGTGTTGGCTGTTACCTGTATGGAGCCTGCTCAGTTCCCTGCTCTGCTGCGTAGCTGTACATGGGTGGTTAGGTCTTTGCTCTGCTGCATGACCATCCACATGTGCGGTACCTGGTTGTCGCTGTGGAAGCTGTCCGCGGGTTGCGAGGCTATTTGCAGCTGGTGCATGTCTTTCCACGTGTTTCTGGGCATGCAGCCGCTGCCAGGTGCCTCACTTTCTGCACTGATTGTGCTGGAATGGCTTCTGTTTGTGCTTAGGACGTGCGCGGCCACACCTCCCCTGCTTTTATCAGGGTTAGTGTGTGTACTTGAAATGCTGTCCCCAGCCAATTGCTGAGGGGCAGCTTCTATATAAAGTTCCCCTGCTCTATGGGCAGGGCCTGAGCTACTCACAAAGCTCCTGAACTTTGCTATGTGTGTTTTGTGTTCCTGCACATCTCCTGTGTATGTTTTGGTACCAAAGTCCTTGCCTTGATTCCTGTTTTGTGCAGTTCCTGCACCTGTCCTGGAGGCTGTGTATCCAGGCCTGAATCCTTGATCCTGTACCTGTCCTGTACCTGACCCTGTCTGAACTGTGTCTGCTGTATTATGTTCCTAGAATCCCTCTGTGTCTGGAGCTTCGCACCCAGTGACTTTGAGTCTATTGTAACCGGCTTTTATGGGCTGGGCGGCGTGACTGCACCTGCAGTTTAATCGTGACAAGTATATCAAGGAGAACCTAGCCAGGAGATTTATTCATAAGTCTTCCTCCTCAGCTGGAGCAGGATTCTTCTTTGTTAACTATCAGAATCTAAACCAGATAATGATCAAGAATAAGTATCCTCTGCATCTCAGAGTTATTTGATCGGCTCAGAGGTTCCAGAGTCTTTAATAAACTTGATCTGCGGGGGGCATATAACCTGATCTAAATACGCCAGGGGGCCTTAAAAAAATCGTGGCCATTATGAGTATCGAATTATGCCATTTGGGCTCTGCAATGCCCGAGCAGTCTTCCAAGAACTAGTGAATATTTTCTGGGACCTACTCTTATCTTGTGTGGTAGTTTACCTGGACGACATACTGGTGTTCTCCCCCAATCTGCCCACTCACAGAAGGGATGTTCGTCAGGTCCTGCAGATACAGAGGTTGAGGAAGAACCATTTGTACGTCAAGTTTGAGAAGTGCGTCTTCTAGCAAACCTCTCTTCCCTTACTAGAATACATAACCTCTGAGACCGCACTGATGATGGATCCCGAGAAAGTGTCCGCTGTCCTGATGTCCTGCAAGCTATCCAGCAGTTTCTGGGATTTACAAATTACTATCACCAGTTCATTCCACATTTCTGCTCTCAGACCGTCCCAGTTTCTGCCCCGACCTATAAGGGTGCTAACGCTATTGTGTAGACTCTAGAGGCTTAAAGAGCCTTTTCCTCCATAAAACTTCTTCTCTTCAGCTCCAGTGCTGCTTAGGCTTGACAGTAATAAGAAATTCTTTTTGGAGATGGATGCTTTTTTCTTTGGGGATGCTGCCATTCTTACTCAGATGTCTCCTACGGGATGGATGGTGACCTGCAATTTATTTTCCAAAGCCTTCTCAGCTTCAGAATGCAACTACTCAATAGGTGATCGAGAACTGTTGGCTTTGGAGGAGTGTAGCTTTCTACTTGAAGGAGCGGTTCATCCTATAATTATCTATACTGACCACAAGAATTTCGCCTATCTGCAGTCCGCACAGCGGCTAAATCTGCATCAAGCCAGGTGGTCTTTGTTCTTCGCCTGCTTTGATTTTGTTCTCCATTTCCAGCTGGTGGACAAGAACATCAAAGCAGATGCACATTCCAGGTCCTTTCTGGCTTCTGACCAGAAGGAGGAGCCTAAGCAAATCATTAAGTCTTCTAAGATGCTTACTGTCGCTCCGTTGGACTTGTCTCAGGTCCCAACTGGAAAGACCTTTGTCATTGGACCAGACAGGAAGTGGGTTCTTCAGTGGGGTCACTCATCTAAATTGACCAGTCATGCAGGACAGAAGAAGACTTCTCTTCTCATTTCACTGCATTATTGGTGGTCATCGCTATGCAAAAATATTGCAGATTTCATCTCGGCCTGTCTGGCCTGTGCTCAGAATAAGACTCTTGAACAGCTTCCATACGGTCAGTTTCTTCCTCTGCCTGTAATGTCAATTCCCTGGAAGTACATCGCGACTTCATCACTGATCTTCCTGTCTCAGCCGGAAGTACCGTCATTTTGTTAGTTGTGGATAACTTCTCAGAGATGGCCAACTCCAGCATATTTTCCATCTTCTCGGGTTACCTCTTCATATAGTTTCTGACACAGGTGTCCAGTTTACATCTCGGTTCTGGAGAACTACCTGTAAGCTACTAAATGTAACCCTGGATTTCTCTTCAGCCTACCATCCCAAATTAAATGGGCAGGTAGAGTGGGTCAACCAGCTCCTAACCAACTTCCTGCGGCATTTTGTCAATGCTCACCACAGTGCTTGGGACAAACTCCTGCCTTGGGCCAAATTGTCCTACAATAACCATGTGAGTGAGTCCTCTGTTTTCTATTGTGCATGGTCAACATCCCAGTATTCTATTCCCTGTAGCTACTACTCCTGTTGGTACATCCCGGGGTCTGCAGACGCCTGTCTAATCCCCAGGTACTGCGCTTAGGGTGCGTGAACGCTCCTGGTCTCTTAAAGAGACAGAGCGTGACATCCTAATGTGTCCCCAGCCAGTGGCTGGGAGACACTTATTATTTAAGACACCTTCACCTGTTGAGAGGTGCTTAAACAATGTGTTTTCTCTGCTTGTTTGCATGCTTGCTAGTTCTCAGATCCCCTGTTCTACTATACTAGTTGTACCTGTCAGTACCTGCTGTGTCTGCCTGCATACCTGCCGTACCTGCCATGCCTGCCTGTATGCCAGCCACACCTGTTAGCACCCGCTGTGACTGCCTGTATACCAGCCGTACCTGTCAGTACCTGCCGTGCCTGCCTATATACCAGCCTGCATCTGCCTTGTCTGTCTGCATACCAGCTATACCTGACTGCATCTGCTGTGCATAGCTGTATATCAGCGTTACCTGCCAGCACATGCCTTGTTTTCCAGTATACCTGCCAAGCCTGCCTGTACCAGCCAAGCCTTTCCACTCTTGGCCATTCCAGCTTCCTGCCCCTTTTGGGGTCAGCTGTCAGGTCTCCGAGGTCCGATCTGGAGTAGCACCTGGCGTCCATCTGGAGCCAAGTCTTATGACACCTTCAGGGGCTCTAGTGACGCGTCAAGTGTTTGTCTAGTCACGCCCACAGTGGTTCCACTACCTCGGACGTTACAGTTGCTACAACTCAAAAAAGAGATAATTTTGGGACCGCCTTTTAAAAAGCAATTGTTTCTTCTGATATCACAATATGTGTAACACTGACTGGCTTATGCCCTAAAAAGGAATAATTTGGGACCGCTTTTAATTTTTAAAAGCATAAAAATTCCAACTGTGGAGTGTGTTATTAAATAGGCTGTTTCTTACCACCGGTTACCATTCATTTATCCATTAAAAGGGGTTGTCCAGGTTTGCTCTGTGACTCCAGACTTGCAAATCCTCACATCGCGCGTGCTGTCACGATTCTCCATTGCTGGCATGTGACCATAAGAATGCAATATGCATACTTCCAGACACATTCTGACTAGACTTGCGCAGCCTCAATCAATTCACTTTTATTGAATGAGGTTGCACATGTCTATTTGGATTGTGGCCGGGAGTATGGATATCACATATTTGTGTTTGCTGTGAGAATTCACAAGTCTGCAGTCACATAGAGTAAATCCAGACTTTTTGACAGATAAAACTGATTAAGTACATTTAAAAACTGACAAGGGGATGTGGGTCATGAACGGTACAACCTGTAGGCTATCCACTGTATAATAATTATGTTGGCTAAAACAAAATTTCTTGCTTGTCCTAATTGGTTTGCACCATGAACCGGCAGTGATAACATTTATCAGCCTGTAATCTAAAGGTTCCCTGGAAAATGGAAGAGTGTGCACTTGTTTCCAAAGGGGGAAGTGGAGTAAGCGCTGACGTTGCCCCGACAAAATTGTAAGACTGATATGACTTTTCTATCATTGGTATGGAGTGGTGGGGGGTAGTCACTGGATGCAAATAAAAATATTTTCATTAACTAAATGAATCAGAAAATGTTAGTAGTTTACTTTATTTAAAGCAAATACTTTACCCAAACTGGAAAACACCCTTTTACAGTATACTAGTTTTGCTACTGGGCATAAAAATGTCATTAAGGGCTGATCGCAACGTGCTGCTATACAATGTTAATGCATCTGATATAATGGGTATATATTTTCAATATGGTGCGTTTTTTTAATGAATGTGCATATATTCACATGCAGGGTGGTTACACTACTGCTACTATTAGGAAATGTTTTATAAACTCTGCTATATATATTGTACACAATTGTATCATCTTATTTTTGAAAATAGATAAAAACTGGATTTTTTTCTGAGCAACAAGGATCTGTCAGGCTATGTATTAATTTGTCCGACTAATAGTATACTGAACAGCAAACAGTTAAATGGAGCAGTGCTAACTCACAGGGGGAATAAAAAATGAAGAAGAGGAGGAGGGAGCAATGACGTCCAAGCTTCTCCTCCCTTCCCAAGTCAGAGACCAAGCAACGACTGTGCACCAGAGAGAGTAGGGCTTGCTCCTCATCCATCTGCTTAGACAGATCCTCTGCAGCCAGAATAAGGGATCCTTTTCCCACAAACAGCTCTAATAACTCAGGAGGTGTTGGTCTCTTTTCTCTGCACAGGGGTCCCACTTTAGCTGTCACCCTGAAGTTTCTGGCTGTATTACTGGTGGCAGGAATGCTTGCATTCCTTGGTGCCATCATATGCATTATTGCCAGTGTCCACCCAGCAGCCAAGGGACCTGTCCTTGGTGCTGAAAATGAGTCTGCTCCAGCTGCCCCAATGGAGAAGAGCCTAGGAGCTCTCCATGGTGTTAAGACACTGTATGGATCAAAGGATGCCTTCCTTGAGCTCTCCGGATCCAAGTCCCAGGGTGGCCCAAGCTTCAGCAGGCTCCTTTGTACACCTCTGGCCATGGAGTGCCCCTCTGATGTGCAGAGAGATTCCCCTCAACCTGCAGGGGAAGAGGTGCTTTCCTTGCAGAACACAGCAGAACAGCTGAGGCAGACAGTGCTGCAGCAGAAAAAGCAGATCCTCACTGATCAAGAAGCCATCAGAGAGCTCACTGGAAAGCTGAATCGTTGTGAGAATGGGCTGGATAAGGGCTACCAGGAAGGAGCAGATGGATGGGGGGCCAAGGAAGGAGCCATGGGAGACCTGCCTCTTGATTCCCCCCAAGCAGTACAGGAACTGGAGGAGGCAGTCAGGACACTGAAGGATCGAATAGAAAAGATAGAGGTAAGAAGGAATAAATATGCATTCATCTACAGGAACAGGGATGAGATGGAAATATAATGTATCATGACAGTCCTGAAAGGCGGAGACATTTTATTACTAAATGGCAATATGTTGATTTCATGACTTGATAGAATAACAAATGTTCAGTATTCTGCTAGATAGGAAGACACAAAGGCCATGTAGACAGATCTGTTGATTTGTGGACAATCTCTACATCTTCTAGCGGCTTCTGTCCTAAATATAATAATGTGTTTAATAATAAACCATTGATATCATGCAGAGATAAGTCAACATTGACAATACGGAATTGGCATAATACACTAAATATGCACTAAATATTGACATTTCTAATGGGCGACTCACTTTGCCATTCTGCATATTATACGGCCATTCTAGCTTCTCACTTGCATTGACAGGTCTTATGTATATTTTATACAGATTCCATAGTCCTGCTTAATTACACCTCCACATTGTACAGGAAGGCAGGAAAGCTGCTGGAGCAACACTGCTGAAAAAAATCCTCAATGACTGTGTGATTAGCCTGACTTGGGCGGAAACTTGTTTAAACTGATGTTATCAATGAAGTCATTTGCTATAGGGGTGAATATGTGCTTGTGTTTGTAAAATATACATAACATTGTGTTATTTGCAATGAATGTCGTCTTTAATCATTAAGTTGTATTGTAGTATCATCTCACAATAACACTGATGTAGCATGGATGGACTTTTCATTTAAACATTTCTTTTATGCATGGGATAATTTGGTGTCATTATATATCTAGAGAGATAAATATCGTATAAATAGATAGATGACACAATGATGACATCTGTGAACGCTTATCCATCACCTTTATAGTATTTTGAAGTCTCAACAATAGATATGTTCGTTTAATTTAGTATTCATTTCCAATGGTACCATTTGTTTAAAAATATATTATGATTATATTAAAATATACGGTAATTATCTGTTGATAAAAATGTATGTCGGAAGATAAATAATTCAACCCATCCACTGATAATTTATGAAACACAATAAGGGATCTCAATCACAGAGAAAAAAAAAGAACCTCCGAAGGGAGAGAGAAGCGTGTGTAATAACTACACCAGTGTAAGGAGATGCAACAGATATGAAAAGTAACATAGTATGAAAATAATATGCAAATAGTAGCGATAAATAGATAATAGATGTGTCTAGACTGAGCCAAAACGTTGCGAGAATGCATAAAACAATCTACAATATTTGGACTTTTTGGGGAGCCGTCTTCTATTCATTTTATTAAATGGACAGACTGACTCAATTAGGCATAAACTGAGCAGACAACATTGCAGAAATGATGTATTATAGATGTTGTATTAAACATTATAATGTGATAAATTTAAAGAGAGAAATGATGCTGTTGCTCTCCTACTATCCATCTAATACTCAATGGATGCTTCTCATATTCACTTAATGTATTATTTCCTTATACTTAAGAGTGTACAATTGTATTAGTATCTGTTGGGTTTCCTGCTAACAATTCCTAGCCAGCATTATCTGTTGGACCTCTGTGCATTATGCTTGAATCGATATAATGAATTCCACATCCTTTTCCGGCCACCCTCCAGCACACTCTGTATGTCGTCTCATTAGCACCTCTCTTCAGTTTTGATTTTCCTACCGAGAAGACTTCCTTTGTCATAGGAACCCAATAGTCTACCCATTACAACCTAGAGAATCAATGGAGTGAAATGATGCGGACCATCATCTTTCTAAGATGCAGTTACTTGTATCTATGAAAAATGAAGAAGAGACTGTATAACCTATCCAGAGAGAAAAACAGATTGTGATATATGAAGGCAGTCTGTGTACAGGGAATTTACACATGCGGTTCCCATTTCTCAACATTTATAGTACTGTGGAGAATGAACATTGCTCAGTAGTCTGATGTAAGTCCATTGTTAAAGAATATCTAATATACTTGATAATATTAAGGTGTTCTTCCATTGAACAAGATCATCTTGTATACAGTACATAGTGATGAACACTAACACCGCCACATGTATTATGGTGATCCAATGGTGCTGACATAATATTTATCATCCATGGCCACCAGATCGGTATATTTTATGGTAAGCACATCAGAAGACGGCTTCAACTACTCAAAATTACATTACACCAACACAAGATATTGTATTACACTGTTTCCAATGAAAGAAACCCTGACGTAATGTATGTTTCCAAATGTAGAAATTTTAGGTGGCAGAATTATTACCACATGCAAAAGTATTATCAAACCTTTCTAAATTCTATAGAAGTAATTGTTGAGATTGTCACTGTGGCAATGTATTTTCCATCATACACTGAAACTTAACTCCGAGATTCTAGTTGATTGGATACACAATGAAGGAATATATCGAACACCCTCTGTACAATGGAGGAATATATCAAACAATTCCCTGTTCAATGGAGGAATATATCAAACAATTCCCTATTCAATGGAGGAATATATCAAACAATTCCCTGTTCAATGGAGGAATATATCGAACATTCCCTGTTCAATGCAGGAATATATCGAAGTCCTCTGTTCAATGGAGGAATACATCGAACTTCCTCTGTTTGATGTAGGAATATATCAAGCGTCCTCTGTTCAATGAAGGAATATATCAAAAACCCTCTATTAAATGGAGGAATAAATCGAACACTCTGTACAATGGAGGAATATGAAGAGTAAGATTAGCGTACACTCTGTCTACAATTGCGAGGTGCTGGTGTAACGGACCGTATAGGCGCTTAAACCAAATGAGTCAAAATTCACCACACACTCCTGTAAGGTATTTTGCAAAGGTGCTCAATTTATTACAAAGACATAAATGGGAGCAAAAAAGACACAAAAATCATGGCAAAGTGACTAGAAAAAATACGACGTTTCGACCCTTCCAGGGTCTTAATCATAGTGTCTCTTAGCCATTATTTTTGTGCCTTTTTTGTTCCCATTTATGTCTTTGTAATCAATGGAGGAATATATTGAACGTTCCCTGTTCAATGGAGGAATATATTGAACGTTCCCTGTTCAATGGAGGAATATATTGAACGTTCTCTGTTCAGTGGAGGAATATATCAAAGATCCTCTGTACAGTAGAAGAATATATTGAAGTCCTCTGTGTTTAATGGAGGAATATATTGAATTTCTCTGTTCAGTGGTGGAATACACAGCTCTGGCAAAAATTAAGAGACCACCACATCAAAAC
>VIAB01008006.1:79549-98597 GCA_009801035.1 Oophaga pumilio
AGATGCGGACAGAGTGAACTTCAAAAGAGGGGAGGATAAGGGAGAGTAGAGGTGGGATTGGGTTAAAGTTACAGTTGGAAGAAAGGAGAAGGCCCAATCCTCCACCACGTCTGTTGCCAGAGCGACTAGTGTTAGTGAAGTGGAGGCCACCATAACAGCGCAGCAGGGGAGGCTGTGTCGGAGGGTGTCAGCCATGTTGCAGTAAGACCCAGGAAGGAAAAATTATGAGAGGTAAAGAGGTCGTGAATCACATGGTGAGGAGCACGGGTTAGATTAATCAAGGGCACGGATTTTAAGTGGGCGAGATTTTGGGTGTTTATATTGGGTTGGGAGTGATAGGAGGGGATAGTGGGGGGCCAGAATTGGGGGCCAGAATTGGGAGCTATGTTGCCAGCAGTGAGGAGAAGCAGAAGCAGAGAGAGGGAGAGCAGGTGGGAGAAGGAGAGTGGGCGGCTTGTTTTATGTTTTAGTAGGAGAGATGTGATGTTGAGGAGGAGGGCTGCGGAGGAGGTCAGGTGGGGAGGCTAGCGGGAAGGAGAGATTATTACTTACTTAGAGGGTGCTTGGGTTTGCGGATAGCGAAGGAGAGTGAGGAGTAGTGGAGCAGAATATACAAGTTTGGTATCGCCGTAATTGTACTAACAAAGATTATCATCTTGCCAGGGCATTTTTACAGGACAATGAATGCCATAAAAACGAATCCCAAAAAATAATGCCGGATTTGCATCTTTTTTCACCATTTTACCTCACTTGCAATTTATCTTATATTTTCAGTATATTATTTAGCTAAGTGAATGGTTTCTTTAAAACTACAACTCATCCTACAATAAGGAAACCCTCATGCAGCTACATTTATGGAAAGAAAAAAATGTTATTGTTTTTGGAAGAAGGGGGAAACAAAATTGCAAAAATTAAAATGGGCTGCATCATTAAAGGGTTAAACAAGGTCATTTTCTGATGACACAGTCCCCTTAACATCAATGCAAATTTCACAGTGAAACCAGTCAGGTGTTTGTATTAATCGAAATAAGAGCTGAAATCTGATTGATGACTAGCATGCTCCACCTTTCTCTAATTTCCATACATTTCCACCAAGGTATATAACGATGACAGTAATACTAATGTTTAAATCCCAACTACCTATGGTAAAGAATTACAAATACAAATTAAAGAACCACAAATACATTGAGTGTCTGCATGAATGCCAATGAGGCTCACACCAGTTTGCGTATGTAAAATGGATACATCCTAGAATAGTGGCTGCAAAGATGAATAAAAATATTTTCAATTTTTTTTGTTTCAGAGTTGCAGAGATATTAGCTTGTAAAGTTTAGGTTGTAATTTGTGATAAGCCCAACTGGGTGATACCACAGGTTTTTCTCTGTGGTGTGTACTTTGTCGCCTACATGACATTAAGCTATCATAAACAGGAGGCATCATGGAGAAGGAAGAAAAACACACCCCTAGAAGGTCAGAAGAACATGCCTTATCCTATAGATGTAATCAGGCCTCTCAGCCCTGATCTCTGCATCTACTGTGTATGGTACAACAAAGCTGAGTGTGATTAGAGATGAGCGAATTTGTTCAGATTTTGGCCCCGAATCTGATTTTGCCATATTCGTGCCATATTGGTAACCTATTTGTCCCGAATGTATGTCTTATGATTGGTTCCGGACATATTCGGTAATTTCTACTCCCATTGACTCTAATGACGTTCGGCTGTGTTTGACAAATATTGCAAAAGCAATATTCGATTCCGATCGTATTCGGAACCGAATCCGAACAAATTCGCTCATCTCTGTGATTACAAACACCTCCAGCTTTCATCTCACAGCAGTCAGTGTGGGAGGGATAGAAAATACAGCAGAATTGTTATTCCAAACATGTCTGAAACTACAGCTCTTCTCAGCTCTGCAAATATTATTCTATAATGTGGCCAATTTAACATGCTAAAACACACGAAAGGTCCTCTTTGGCCCCTTCACGACCTTGGGGTTTTGCGTTTTTGCATTTCTGTTTTTTTGCTCCCTGTCTTCCCAGAGTCATAACTTTTTTATTTTTTGGTCAGTATGGTCACATGAGGACTTATTTTTTTGTGGAACGAGTTGTACTTTTGAATCACACCATTGGTTTTACCATATCGTGTACTGGAAAATGGGAAAAAATTGCAAAAAAAAAAGTGAAATTCCACAATTGTTTTTTAGGTTTTTTTTCTACCATATTCACTAAATGCTAACACTGATCTGCTATTATGATTCTCCAGGTCATTACGAGTTTGCAGATGCTAAATATGTATAGGTTCTTTTTTATTTAAGTGAAAAAAACAAATTTTGCAAATAAAAAAAAAAAGTGCCATTTTTCTGAGACCCGTAGCGCCTGCATTTTTCAGGATCTGGGGCTGGGTGAGGGTTTATTTTTTTCGTGCCAAGCTGTTGTTTTTATTGATACCATTCTGGGGTAGATCTGAACTTTTGATCGCCTGTTATTGAATATTATTACAGTATTGCGGCGACAAAAAAAAGCATAATTCTGGCATTTTTATTTTCTTTCTCTAGCTATACCGTTTACGGATCGGATTCATTCATTCATTTTGATAGATTCTGAACGCAGCAATACCAAATATGTGTATTTTTGATTTTTTGTTTTATTGTTTTATTTTGAATGGAGCGAAAGGGGGGTGAGTTGAACTTTTATAAACTGCTCAAAAAATAAAGGGAACACTTAAACAACACAATGTAACTCCAAGTCAATCACACATCTGTGAGATCAGCCTGCCCAGTTATGAAGCAACACGATTGTGAATTAATTCCTCCTGCTGTTATGCAAATGGAACTGACAACAAAGTAGAAATAACAGGCAATTAGCAAGACAACCCCTATAAAGGAGAATCTACTGTACATGAAATCAGCTGACATGTGCCGGAAAACATGTGGGCTCAGCGCCGGAGCCCGCCTGGAATTCAGGGACATAATCTATGATGTATATATACATCATAGGTTGTGAAAGGGTTTATCAATAACTCAAGGATACTGGGAGGAATACAATCAAACCTGAGCAAAACCTGCTTTTAATGGAAGGATTCACTATTTTTAATGTTTTGGCCAGAGATATATTCATCACAGTCCTTGCTAAACTGCTTAGTCATAACATCACATGCTGCTATTGCCTTGATTTAAGAATTTGTTTTGATGTAATGCTCTCAGTATAGACAGGAGACGCTCAGAAATGCATAAGGTCAGAGAAGCTTAGCAGAAAATCAATTAATAGTGTTGATGGATAAATGTCCGACATGCATGAATAAGTGACATCAGCCTCGCTGCATGCTTAGACTTGCTTACCAATAGATGCAAAGGAAACAATAAATCAATCAGTTTGTTAGGGTTAGTGAATGAGATGCATGAAAATGCTGAATATCGATTTTCTTTTCAAGTGCAAATTGAAGTTGATGGTTTAAGGATTTGACAACGGCCAAATTGTAATGGCGAGATGACTGGGTCACAACCCTTCTAAAACAGCAGGTCTTGTGGGGGGTTCCCAGATAGGCAGACCTGTATTTTCCACTGGGGACTGGAGGTCCACAAAGGTTTGTGTGTAAGGACTGCTTTTCATGCCTCATTCAGGTGTCTGTGTTTTTCACGTACACTAAAAATGTGGTACCGATGTCACCAGTGTTTTACCGGTGTCATCCTTGTCTCATAAGTGTGTCATCTGTGTTTTTCACGGAAGGATAAATATATTACAAAGCTCCTCCTACACTCTGCAATGTTAAACACGGACAGCAAATGGCTGCCACACTGATGCTATCCATGTGCTTTACGTGTTATGCACAAATGTACCTACAGTATTCTTCAATATAATACATTGGGTAGACTGTTGATTGAATGAATGAATGAATGAATGAATGAAGAGATACTGGTTTAGTCTGTACATACTGAATCATGTGGCGTGGGGCCTACCCGGCAATTCACCTGTCCCCCTGTGGGCCAGTCCGAGCCCGTATGTGCAACATGGACGTCTGCATGAGGCTTAAATACTAGTCTGGAGTTGTATGTTCCTTCTAGTGCATGTCAGCTGGTAGCTGCATAGAGATGGGATGGCTGGATAGGTTGGCGAGAGTGCCGCTCTGTTTGTTGTTAGAACTGTCACTGTCCTGCTGTCCCACCAATTAGATGAAAAGCAACACACAGAATCATAGAGGATGCGGTCACTCCCTACTGCCAGCGCTCCTGCATCACCACTCCATGAACATTTAAGTGTAGCAGGTACAAGGAGTGCCATTCTTCTGTGTATCCCAGTGTGCACCTTCTGTTTCCTCATCAGTATGGCCCGTTGATGAGAATTGCTTTGCAAATGTCTATGGCAACATGAACTCTAAATGAAGCCTTGCCAATATGTAGTAGTTAGTACCTACTAAAAGTAGTCCAAGTAAGGATAACTGGTGAGCTGATGTCAAGGTCACCGGTGCCCAGTGCTCATTGGGAACAAAGGCTAGCCCACCTAGCCTGCTGAAGAACTACTGTAGCTTAATTTTTTCAACTTAATTTTCACTATCATATACAGTGTGGGAAATAAGTATTTGACCCCTTTCTGATTTTGTAAGTTTGCGTATAACAAGGGTTTTGCCAAGTATTAATTATTGTTTGCCAGAGGGATCAAATGCTTATTTTTAATTGCAAATGCAAATAAATTTATATAATTTATACAATGTGATTTTCTGGATTTTATTTTTGATATTCTATCTCTCAATGTTAACATTAACCTACCCTTAAAATTATAGACTGTTCATGCCTTTGTCAGTGGGCAAACTTACAAAATCAGCAAGGAACCAAATACTTATTTCCCCCACTGTAAAGTTGGTAGAATACATAGTGCATCACAGAATGCCGCATATGGGGCACGTAGACAAGACTGGTCAGTATGCCCATCCTGACCATTGTCCACTACAATAGGCAGGGGAGCATCAAAATTCCACCATAGAGCAATGACCAAAGGTAAATGCTCTGATTACATTTTTTGGATGGTTGCATGCTTGTGTGTTACCTACCTGGAGAAGAGATGGCACCAGTATTTACTATGGGAACAAGGCTGGCTTGCAAATTAGTGCTATACTCTAGGCATGTTTAGTTGGGAAAGACTTGACTCCTGCCATTTATGTGGATGTTACTTTAACACATACCACCTACCTACAAGGTTATACACAAGTATTTCCCAATCTTTTTAGCCTTGTGGAAAAAATGTATCTTTGGCACTCTACCAAATACATTTTTACACATCATCAACACCTAAAACCACAATACTTATAAATCACTGTTGGCAATTAGCATCAGAATTTCACTTTACTGATGGGCACAATATGAGAACTTGTTGCTGTACTTACCCACAATCTTCTTTTGGTTTCTTGAAATCTCTTTCTTCGCTCCTCCTGGAATTCTCTTATAAACCCAGAAGAGACGTCCTTTGTAGATGAATTGTCAAATGCACAAAGCAACCAGCAGGAAGTAAAAGGTAAAATCTGCAAAGATCAAACACTAAAGACAGAATTCAGTGAAGAATCAATGTCCTGAAGTCTATGAAACACCTGTGAACATTCAACTGCAGTTCTCACTTTAATGAGTAAGCAGGACAGGTAAGGTAGATGACCATACGAATGTACAGGGAAGTTGTGAAAATCACATTTCAAACTGCAGGAAGTAAATCAGAGAACAAATACAAAACATTAAAGAGCACATTCAGGTCAGCCGGGGAAGCCACACTGCCTCACTGACGTCAAAAACAATGGTCCCTCTGAAGGCTAGTAATATCTGTCCTCACTCACTGGCTTTCCCTCTCTGGCGGAGAAAATACCGCGGGAGCCCACGCATTTTTTTACAATGAATTTACACGTTAAATTAACACATACATGTCCAAAATTTTGCACACATACATTCATCTAATTATTAGTCAAAACCATATATAAAAATAAATGAAATTAAATGGTTTACTGTATGTAAACCATGTGTCATTTCATGTCGGGTTCTGTAATGATTTTACAGAAGTCGGCAATTGAATTAGCGGCTATTATACTATGTAGAAGTGTGTGAACTATAAATATATATATGTGTCACAATGACGTATATATACTGTATATGCATTCTATGTGTATATATCTATTCTTTCCATTCTTTAGTAAACCTGTCAGTGTGATTTTACAGTATAGCCGGGGATGAATTGCCGTCTTTTCTAAAGGACACCGGTGTGTATTTCTCACAAGCCACACTGATGGTCCGTTTGTAACCGATTTTTTTTCTCGCACCCATAGACTTGCATTGGCGATTCTCGGCCGATATACGGTGCAAATCACAGCATGCTGCGATTTCACTCGCACGTATAATACGGCCGAGAAGAAATCGGCTGATGGGATCTGCCCCATAGATTAACATTGGTCCGAGTGCAATGCGATTTTTTTCTCACATTGCACTCGTCCATATTTCTCGCTAGTGTGACTCCGGCCTTAATTACCTCCACACCTCTTGCATTGCTCCCTCTTGTTCTCTATGGTTCCTGTACTCTCTGACAGCCCCAGCATAAGAGTCGCTCGCTGACCCTTCTGTGGAGGACAAAAAGTGTCTGCTCTGTCTGCAGGGAACTCAGACTGGCAGAGGGGGCAGTGGATAATGCAGGGTTATCAGGAACAATTGTATTTTTTATTATAAGCCCAAGAACTAAGTTAGTTGCTAACTACCTGCCTGTTGCCGATCCATGCTGGCACAGAGCTGTTGGACAATACGGATAACAGAAATAAAAAAAAAATTTTTTGCAGACTGTAAATTTACTAATGATTGGCAACTCAGTGCCCAACATCGTGGGCTCAGTAGCAGCCACTGCAATTGCTATGGCTTAGGTTCCAACCCTAAGCTATTTATAAGATTACATCAAATCAAATTGACAGCCAATAATTCCACCTCGTAAAGACAGGGAGCAGCTAGAGGAATCTTCCCTGTATTGGCTGGTCAGTCAATCCAGCATCATCATATCCAGCAAATCATAGAACATCTGGGTTAAAAAATGTGACAATTTACCAAACTAATTTGTAATACCGTATATAGAGAGTTGTAAAGGAAAAAAGTTGCGTACAAACACATCTTTAAATTGAATTTCATAGAATACATTTTCCCACTAAAAATTATATTTACAAGCACTCCCATAATAAATGAGTAATTTTTGGCATCAGGGACATTGTGAGTTATTCCTGATTTAATTTTTGCCAAGAATGGGAGTAAAATTTGTCAGATTTATTGTTGCTTTAGGCCTGGTTCAGACAACCATATTAAAAAAATCAGGCCATCGCATCTGAAAATGTCATTCTTGATTGGCATTGTGTGCAGCTCTGTGTGCTTTTCTGCATCGTGAGTGGGTGCAGGGAATACCTTCTTTTGCATTTTTAAAAATTAAAAACTTGCCACTTGGGCTTTTTTAGACTCTAACTTCCTATTTCAGAAAATAACACATGTACATTAGACACATTGGTCAGATGCTGCCCCTCTCTTTTGCATTGAAGCATCTAATGAACTTGTGCAAAAGTCATTATGAAGGGAGGGTGAGCTGTGACATAACCTATTGTGATTGGTGGATCCTGTGATATCACCTGTGTATAGCGGTATTACCTGTCATTGTAATCCTGCCTCTGATATATGGAAACTGGTGTAAACTCTCCCTAAAAAATTTGTAAAAAAAAGCCCCTAGTGGCCAGTATGAAAATTGCAAGATTACATATATGAATATATGATATGAAAAAAAAAATTGCCAATTTTTTTTTAAAGAATACATGTAACACAAAAACCTGATTTACACAACTGGTCATTTTCCCTTGAAACCTTTTTCACTTCTGTGGAGCTGAACTGCAATACCAGACACAATCTAAGGACAGGTGTGGTTCAGCCCATAATTTTACACTCCTGGATAGGCAGCAGGGTGGCTCAGTGGTTAGCACTGTTGCATTGCAACGATGGAATCCTGGGTTTACTTCCTACCAAGAACAACATCTGCAATGCATTTGTATGTTCTCACTGTATTTATGTGGGTTTCCTCCTACACTCCAAATACATATGTGAAGAATATTGAAGACATAATTCCATGTAAATCATCTATATACTATTGGGCATGGAATTATAAAAAATCCTTCAGCACCTGCTGTGGTAACATGACACCTGGCCAGCTTCAACCAAAGGATTCACACACATTACCTAGCTGGTATGCAACCTTCTACATGAAGACCTTCTGTGGATCCAAGCTGTGCAGCCTGAGCCCTTTGTTCAGCCAGCTAAGATTTCATAAAGGAGTTATTGAAATACTAGCTGTACATCATATATATTTCCGAGATCCCCAGACCAGGGCAAGCGCCTGTCTGGGTCTCGAGTCATTCTAATACGCATGGGAAGGGAGATACATAGAACAGCCACTAGCAGCTAGGTAGCAAAATTGTGTTTAGTCTCTATGAGTAGCAGGGGCCCAGTCAGATCCGATGGTGCCAGAAACACTGCCCTAGGACCACCCAGAAAGGAATTATGATCTTTCATAGGTTTTGGAAGATTTATCTCCAAACTTCCAGGGGAGGAGATTGAGGTTCAGCCCAGAGCGCAGGTGGGGAGTGACCCAGAGGGTTAAATGCTTGTGTGCAGCATTTCCTATTGCTTTTTCTCTGAGAGGTTGTAACGATGCATCAAGTGAAGACAAGTCATACACAGAGGGGACCACAAGCATCCCATGTGGCAGCCCCTCCCCCACAAGCCAGGCCTTTCATCTAGCTGGTAACTGGTTCTGCTTATTTCGTTTGGCCTACCATTATTGTATTTGCATATCTGACCATTATATATGTATAACCATTGTGTATATACAGTATCACGATCCCCATTGCAGACTCACAACAGAAACTAAGCGATAAGGGGGAGTTTGAGGAGAGCTGCGGTGAGCATACCGGCCTAAGCGCAGGACCTGAAGCACGTGACCACCGGGGGGAGTGGCCAGAGGCGGAGCCAGGCGCCGAGTGACCGTCGATGTCGGAGAGTAGTCAGAGCGTGCCGAAGTCAAGCCAGGAGGTCAAAGAGATGTAGAAGGGTGAGACGTAAAGAGTGGTCAGGACGTAGCCAAAGGTCAGGAAGCCGAAGATAGCGGTACAGTACAAATGGGTCAGATGGATGCAGAGTCAGAGTAAACAAGCCTAAAGGTCAGAGCCGGAGGAGACAGTAATATCAGAATCACAAGGCAATGCACAGAACGAGAAAAAGGACTGGGTCATACACAAGAGGCAATCAGACAAAGCAGTATGCAAGCACACCAGGGGTCAGACACACAGCCAAGAACCAATGTATAGCTGACAAAGACCCCCAGACAGGGGGAAAGTATATATAGCCCTCCCCAAACCAAAACGAGGCCATACAAAATTAACCCTGCGAGGACAGGGAAAGGAACCCTGTCCACAACCATGACATACAGTGTGCCCTTAAGGTGATTAAATATATAATTTAACCTTGGGCTGGTCTTTTATCCACGATCCACAAATCCACACTTCCGTTTCTCAGCCTAATCTCACATGCTACTGAGGGCGGGTTCCTGGTCCAATATAACCCTGTTAACGGACCAGGCATATATCAAACGAGGAACTGGTGGCAGTCCTACCGGGCTGATAGGTTTCTATTTCACTGGTGCTAGTGAAATGGGTCTTTCAGCCTGTAAGGGTTGTGGGCGAGTGTGGTGCCATGTCAGTGACTGCGTGGGCCACCTTCTCTTACTCCTTGCGCCTCCCTGTTTCTGTATAACTGTGCCAAGCTGACCTTATGTGTATGTGTTCCCAGGGGGTGTGGAACGTCACGTTGGTACAAGTAGGGAGGCCTTACCACGTGATCCCACTGACGTAATATTGAGGTCAGACAGGATGGCGTGGTGTGGATCCTTCACATTTCGTCGCAAAATATTAATAGGGAATTTAGATTGTGAGCCCCAATGGGGACAGTGATGATGATGTTTGTAAGGCGCTGTGGAAAATGCTGGTGTTATATAACCAAGCGAAGTATACAGATAAGTGCAATAAGTCATTCATTTTATGGGGGCATTTACTTTCTTTCCAACAGAACCACTGTAACTAGAAAACGACTATGGATGTGTCCACCCTTTCCCTTTCTAAATGTCAAATTTGGTTGAGGACGCATATTGCATAGATATTTCTAACAGAGTATTGAGAAATATTTTTCTTTAAAGTTAGTAATCTGGTGCAACACATTTACTGATATGTTGTGTCACAAGAGGATAATAAGGAAGGACACATTTGTAACTAAGTTATTATAAATAATATTAAACATTATTTATGAAGGATAATGACTAATAAGTGACATCTCGAATGAGCTTCATTTATACAACATTAAATTTGTTGCTGTATTTTTGCAGTTGGAAATTCAGCAGCGAGTGAACAATATGACCGCCCCAACAGCCACGTCTCCTTCACCTCTCCATGGACGGGACTCCTTACAGTCTAAGCTACTGGAGTTGGAGGCTCAACTTCTAGCCAAATTATTAGAGCTAGAAAAAGAGCAAACAACAGCTTCAGGGGAAAGAGACAAACAGGACATAGAGAAGGAGCTAAGCATCCTGCAAAACCGGATTGCAGAGCTGGAACAAGGTAAGATTATTGTGGTAGGATTTATTGTCAGCGATCCTGTCAGATTATCAAGATCTAATTCCTTGTGTGGATACATAAAGACATGGAACTAATATTGCATATTAAGTCCCACCAATGTTCTACTGAGCTGGACACTTGGTTGTATCCTGAGCACTGTCCTGTCTTTTCTGCATTAAACCATTCACCCCAAAGCCTGTTTTCGCCTTCCTGACCGGGCCAATTTTTACAATTCTGACCACTGTCACCTTATGAGGTCATACCTCTGGAACGCTTCAACAGATCTCGGTGATTCGGAGAAAGTTTTCTCGTGACATATTGTACTTTATGATAGTGCGAAGAAAATACTCCAAAAATTCATAACGCTCAAAAGTACATGGTAAATACTGAGAAATGCCTCAAAATTTGAAATAGTGACGACTCACATAAGCATACAGAAGACAAGAGAAAAACGAAGTACTAACTATTATATCAAGTATTTTTATTAGTACAAACAAGACACAAAGTGAGAAACAGGGTCAATAAGTATTGCTGGTTAACAATGAATAGTAAGTCAAGGACAACAACAGGAGGCAGAAAAAAACAGTCCTCCCTACTGATATAAGTAACCTATAGATGGTAAAGTCCATAAATTAGAACGAGCCAATCAATATAAAGAAATAATAAATTTATTGTACGTTGCCTAGGGAGATCTCTGAGGAAGGTCACATGGCCAGTGATAGGGACAGACTACTGACCGTACTGTATTATTTCAATTATATCATTTGTTAGTCAGGAGTAGCCATGACATTTTTGGAAAGTAATAAGCCCATATACAGTCAAGGAAAAAAGTGCAATAGTGCATAAAAAAAAACAAAAAAACATTCCACAGCAAATATACGTGAGGAAAGAATCTCCAGCGCGGAAATAAATAAAAAATCAATATTTATTAGAAAATATTAAAATCCATTTTGGGTAGAAAAAAACAGACAAAATTCTGCCTCCTGTTGTTGTCCTTGACTTACTATTCATTGTTAACCAGCAATACTTTTATATTGACCCTGTTTCTCGCTTTGTGTCTTGTTTGTACTAATAAAAATACTTGATATAATAGTTAGGACTTTATGATAGTGGTAAAATTTCTTTGATATGACTTGTGTTTTTCTGTGAAAAAATATGGAAATTTTGAGGAAATTTTTAAAATTTCACAATTTTCAAACTTTTAATTTTTCTGCCCTTAAATCAGAGAGTCATATCGCACAAAATAGTTAATAAATAATATTTCCCACATGTCTACTTTACATCAGCACAATTTTGGAAACACAGTTTTTTTTTGTTAGGAAATTATATGGGATAAAGTTGACCAACGATTTCTCATTTTTATAACAAAATTTGCAAAACCATGTTTTTTACAGACGACCTCACATTTGAAGTGACTTTATGGCAGGTCTATATGGCAGAAAATACCCAAAAGTGACACCATTCTAAAAACTGCACCCCTCAAGGTACTCAAAACCACATTCAAGAAGTTTATTAACCCTTCAGGTGCTTCACAGGAATTTTTGGAATGTGGAAGGAAAAAACAAACATTTACCGCATTTTTCGGATTATAGAGGCTCCAGATTATAAGACGCACCCGCAAATTTTGAGGAAGAAAATAGGAAAAAAACTTTTTTTAATAAAATTGTGGCGCTTATAATCCATGCGTCTTATTGCTTATTTCACCGATAGCCCATATATGTGGTTGAAAACTACATTTGAGGCACAGTGCAAAGCTCAGAAGGGAAGTAGCACCATATTACAGTGCAGATTTTGCTGCACTTGTTTGAGGATGCCATGTTACATTAGCAGAGCCCCTGAGTTTGCGGATTCCATATAAAGACCCCTAAGTGCCAGAAAAGAAAAATCCCCCATCAAGTAACCACATTTTGGAAATTATAACCCTTTGGGAATTTATCTACAGATAGAGTGAAGTTTTTGACTCCATGTGTGTTTTCCAGAAACAGGCAGCAGTGGATGTTGTTGAGTGAAAATTGCAAACTGCCGTTGTAGTGACCAGTACACTGTAGTGACCAGTACGTTGTAGGGACCAGTATGTGGCAGTCACCAGTACATTATGCCCAACTCATGCTTCTGGAGACACACACCTGTAAATTAGACGAGCTCTCATCACTACAGAAATGCCAAACATGTGGGCTCTAAATGTTGTTAAGGCAGACTGGGGCTCAGAAGGGAGGGGGGCATTTGGATTTGGGAGTGGAGAATTTGCTGAATTTCTGGAAACCCCAGTGTAAGAGCTCAACGTAGAGTGCAGGATAAATGTGCGCCAAGCCTTACTCCTATCTTTGGGTGGCAGAATGAAAAAATCAACAGCATGTGAAGAATTGGTTTTATTTATTTTTTACGCCATTACTTGTGTGGTATAAGTGATTAGGCGACTTTATTCTTCGGGTTGGTGTGATCACAGCGATACCAGATTTATATTGGGTTTTTATATTTGGAAGCCGTCACACACTTAAAGACGCTTTTTATTGCGAAAACTAATTTTTGCATCAGAATATTGAGACAGCTATAATTTTTTCATATTTTGGCCCACAGAGTCATATGAGGGATTTTTTTTGCAGGACGAGCTGACGTTTTTACTGGTACCATTTTCGGGCACATGAAATTTTTGATCACTTTCTGTTCTGATTTTTGGGAGACAAAAAATAAAAAGCAATTCTTGAATTGCTGTGTTTTGTTTCTTCTGTTTTTTATACCATTCCGCGTGTGGTAAAATTGATAAGGCGGTTTTATTATTCGGGTCAGTACGATCACAGCGATATCTCATTTATATATTTTTAATGTCTTGTCGCTTTTACACAATAAAAACTATTTTATAGAAAAAATAATTATTTTTGCATAGTTTTATTCTAGGAGCTATAACTTTTTTACTTTGCCGCTGATGGAACTGTATAGTGGCTTGTTTTTTGTAGGACAAGATGAAGTTTTCAGCGGTACCATTTTTATTTACATCCGTCTTTTTGATCACGTTTTATTGCACATTTTGTTTGGCGGTATGATGATAAAGCATTGTTTTTTGCTTTGTTTTTTATTTATTTTTTACGGTGTTCACTGAAGGGGCTAAGTAGTGGGACAGTTTTATAGAGCGGGTCATTACGGACGCAGCGATACCAAATATGTGTACTTTTATTGTTTTTTTATTTACATCAATAAATGCATTTATTGGAAAAATATTTATTTCTTTTTTTTTCTTTGTTTAGAGATTTTTAAAAAAATATTTTTACACTTTGTAATATTTTTTTAAACTTTTTTACATTGTCCCAGGATGGGACATTACTGTATTACATCAGATCGCTGATCTGACACTCTGCACTGCAGAGTATCAAATCAGGATCTGACAGGCAGGGAAGGAGGCATGCCAGCGCCTACTCCCAGCAGGCGTCCACAAGCCACCTTCCTTGCAGGACCCGGAATGGCAGGGGTTCTCTTGGGGCCGGGCGTCTCCATGGAGATTGCATCACGGTGTCCTGATGGAAGCGCGCAGGGAGCCCCTCCCTGTGCGATGCTCCTCTATGCCGCTGTCACTACTGACAACAGCATCAGAGCGGTTAAATGCCCGCTATAGGTGCTAGCACCGATCGTGGGCATTGCTGTGGGGTGTCAATTGTCACATACGGCTGAAACCTGCACTCGATTGCTGCGGCACTCAGCGTGAGGCCGCGCGATCGGTGTGTCATACTAGTACTGCTGTTTGCGGGAACACAGCTCTCGCAGAGCAGTACTAGTGAGGCGCATGTCGGGAAGGGGTTAAGGAGTGTAATAGATTTCAAGATCTGTTTGCTGCCATTGAATAAAAATTGTAAAGGATAGAAATTCTTGTGAAGAGTTGATTCCCAAAGTATATCAGTAAAAGAAAAAGTGTTATTTGCTGACACCTATTATTGTGTATTGTTGTTAAAATGTTTTTCCTCATTAATTCCAACTCTTTGTCTTAATTTTCATGTAAAAAGCATTTAGGTCAATGAGGAATACATTAGAAAATAAAGCTAATACTAGAGTGCATGCAAAGAAGAGACCATTACCAACATATAAAATGAGGTTTCTGTTTTGCAGATGACACCAAACTATGTAGTATAGTGCAATCTATGGAAGATGTCCGTAAGGTCCAGACTGGCTTGGACAAATTGAATGTTTGGTCATACACTTGGCATATGAGGTTCAATGTGGAGAAATGTAATTTTTTTGGGGCACTAATAATACAGAGGCATCATATGTTTTACAGGGAATAAAACTAGGAGAGTCACTTGTAGAGAAGGCTCTTGGGGTACTTGTGGATCACACACTAACAGCATGCAATGTCAGTCAGCGGCTTCTAAAGCCAGCAGAATATTGTCATGTATTAAAAGAGGCATAGACTCCCGGGACAGGGACATAAAACTACCACTTTACAAAGCCTTAGTGAGACCTCATCTGGAATATGCAGTTCAGTTCTGGGCACCAGGTCACAGAAAAGATTCTATGAAGTTACAGAAAGTGAAAGATGAGCCACAAGACTCATAAGGGGCATGTAAGGTATTAGTTATGGGGAAAGACTAAAAGGGAGGGACATTAATAACCTGTAATAGTACAGGAACTCTTGCTCTAACAATGCGCTAGATGATTTTTTTTTATAAGAAAATAACAAATACTTACCGCATGTACAGATCAAAGTCTTGTTCTCAGTCTTGATCCAGTCAATCAACACTTGGGATCAGGATGTAAAAGGCAATGAGGTCAATGAGGTATACAAGACAACTACATTAGAAGCTTATGTAAAGAAGAGGCCATTTACAACATGTAAAATGCCATCTTTGACACGCAAGGGGGGTGTTTACCAAATATCAAATTTTGCTGCACTCCTGTTTTGCCTAAAAATTTGACTTACCGTATTTGGTTTTAGGCTTCTCTCAACACTTTTCTAAAAAGTCGTCTGGGCTTTGCTGAAGGGAGTATTGTCCAACAAATTTACTATAATTGGCAAAAGTTGATGCCAGGTCATTCAATGTACAATATGCCAAATTTCAAGACCTTGGAGGTTTTGCTCCAAATCTTAGCAAAAAGCATGTTTACAAAACATTCCTTCAACTGTTACAGAATTGAAAATATATTCTAGAAATCATGGAAAGAGATCAAAGAATAATTTAGGAGAATTTGAGGTTGCATCTTTGCAGCCTTCAGGTGAGTTCACACGTTGCGTATTTGCCATGGATTTTGTTCGGAAAATTCTGAAACTGACCTGTTCATCTTAAACAACCGCAGTCAGATGAAAGAAACTGATTTTCAGTCAGAGATTTCCGAAACAAAATTGTATATACAGTATGTACATATATCCTCCATATATATACAGATGCTTCTCACAAAATTAGAATATAATTTTATCATTCATTGGCTGTAAGCCATAATCATCAACATTAACAGAAATAAACACTTGAAATACATCACTCTCTTTGTAATGACTATATATAATATAAGAATTTCACTTTTTGTATTGAAGAACTGAAATAAATTAACTTTTTGATGATATTCTAATTTTGTCAGAAGCACCTGTACATACATATTAAAAATATGGTTAAATCACTCACTTTTTCCCCAATAAAAATAAAAAAATAAAAGAAAATTAATAGCTAAAAATACTTGTTATCACCATGTACTAAAAATCCAATCAAAATATAAAACTATTAATAATAATATTAAACATAAGTTGAACGCGAAAAGAAATAAAAAATAGGAAATTCAAAATTGCCATTTTTTGTTTGCCGCAACCTACCTAAAACAGTGCAATAGAAAAGCTATCAAATGTCATTTGTACTCCAAAATAGTGTCAGTAAAAACGTCAGCTCAGGTTGCATCAAGTCTCAAAAATGGGAATACAATTTTCTGAATTTAAAATAATAAGAAAACTGGAAAAGTTTTGTACCACCATGATCACACTGACAGATTATTTTTTACCACACAAAACATTTTGTAAAAACAATACCCAACAATTAATGTTTAATTAGCAATTTTTTTCATATTCCATACTTGATTTTTTTGTTTTCCACTATATTGTGTGTTATCATGAACGGTGTCTTTTAAAACATCAACTTATCTCACAGAAAAACAACTAGTTCGGTAGGGAAATAAAAAAAGTTATGACTCTTTGATCAAGAGGAGAAAAAAAACGAAAGCACAAAAACGAAAAATTCTCAGGTCTTTAAGGGGTTAATCAGCTTTTCTAAAGTAACTCCAGCTTTGATAATGATTCCCATCAAGCTACCTCATATTTGTTATATGGAATTTTGTTATATGGAAATATCAGTGAAATCAATATCAAAATTTTAATTTATTACTGAAGATTTGAAATATTTAAAATTGACGGGTATCACACATACAAAATTTTGTAATCCTACTATAATTGTCTTTTTTGCTAAGTGATTAATTTTAAAATAAATGTTGTTTTTTTCAGGTCACCCTGGATACCACCCTGAGAACTTCAAGCTTAGTTTTTCAGTTCGTACTAACTACATGTATGGACGGATGAAGAAGACTCTACCAGAACTCTACGCATTCACCATGTGTTTGTGGCTGAAATCTAAAACCGTTTCAGGATCTGGGACTCCATTCTCTTATTCTGTAAATGGCCAACCCAATGAGATTGTCCTTATTGAGTGGGGTCATAATCCGATGGAACTTCTCATTAATGATAAGGTGAGGCTCGAGAAAATAATCCTACTCAGAAATTCTTGTAATGAAGGAGAACCAGTAACTGGTCCTCACCACCCAAGACATCAACCTTACTTTATTCCATCTTTCCAATCCACCTAGTTCACACATCCAGTATTTGGTCAGCAATTTTATTTGCATTTGATCTGCATTTTTCATCCACTCCTAACTTTTGGTTTTCAAATACTGATGTAAAATACTGACCAAATACTGGGGCGTGGTTACCACCGCCGCTCACTATGTACTGAGCGGTGACTTAAGCCCAGTGATCGGCGCTCATAGCAGATGAGCATTTTTGCTACCCATAGCGGGGCTAAGCTTTGCTATGTGCGACACAAGCGATCAGATGGTCGCAGCTTCTACTCTCCCATGGAGACTATTGAAGCAAGTAAAAAGTAAAAAAAAAAAATATTAAAAAATATAAAAGTTCAAATCACCCTCCAATTTTGCCCCATTAAAAATAAAACAATAAAAAAAATACACATATTTGATATCTCCGCTTTCAGAAACACCTGATATATCAAGATATAAAAAGAATTAATCAGATCGGTAAACGGTGTAACGAGAAAAAAAATCAAAACGCCAGAATTACGTTTTTTGGTCGCTGCAACATGCAATAAAATGCAATAACGGACGATCAAAAGATCATATGTATCCAAAAAATGGTATCAATAAAAACCTTAGCTAGGCGTACAAAAAATAAGCCCAGATCCAGATCCCAAAAAATGGAGACTCTACGGGTCTCGGAAAATTGTGCTTTTTAAAAAAAATTTTTTTACAAACTTTAGATTTTTTTTTCACCACTTAAATAAAAGAGAACTTATACATATTTGGTATCTACAAACTCGTAATGACCTGGGGATCATAATTGCCTGTCAGTTTTAGCATTTAGTGAATATGGTAAAAAAAATAAAATGGTGGAATTGCACTTATTTTGCAATTTCACCACATTTTTTCCGCTTTACAGTACACTATATGGTAAAACTTGTAGTGTCATTGAAAAGTTCAACTCGTCTCGCAAAAAACAAGCCCTCACATGGCCATATTGATGGAAAAATAAAAAAAAAGTTATGGCTCTGGGAAGAAGGGGAGCAAAAAATGGAAACGCAAAAACGGAAATAACCCTGGTCATTAAGGGATTACTAGAGTTTTTTACTTGACAAGTTCCCTTTAAATTGTTTGATTAGTGTGAATCTTGGAGCCGTAGGCTTGTGCATGAATTGAAATATTTAGTCAAAACTTATATAACCTTATCTGTTATTATTTAATATCATAACTTGCAAATTTATTTATTTATAAACTTCACTTGTCCACTTAAATGTATGCCATTACTACATTATAGAAGAAAAAGGACTAGGAGACAAAAAGGAGCGCAATAGGGTCTTATCCGATGGTAACGGTAGAATAAGTAATGTGAGACCACTCACCTGATGTAGTTGCAAATAGCAACATGAGAAAAGCACGTATTTCAGCTGCTGCAGGACAGCGGTCACAATGTACCCAGGATGAATAAAAAGTAAGAAGGAGGTGTCAGCGACTGCGCTGCTGATAAGGTTCAATAGCAGGATAAAATCAACCTAGGATTTTGTCCTGATGAAGGGATCAAGTGTGACCTTGAAACGCTTTGACCTGCAAACCTTTTAATAAAATCCGTTGATTTTATCCTGCTATTGAGTC
>VIAB01008009.1:66338-80677 GCA_009801035.1 Oophaga pumilio
TAAACCTTCTTTCCTCCAGACGTAGAGGATGAATAGAGGGAGGGAAATTGGAAAGAGGAACCAGTAAACCCTATGGCATCCTGTAAGATCATATTAGTAAAAAAAGAACATATACACACTCAACTCAATTAAATTCTATATAAAAAAAAATTGATGCAACAGTGGTATACCACATGTGCAGCCAATTTAGCAGCACAGATTCCCAATTGCACTGCATGTTGCTCAGGAGGGATGCTGAGGGTTCCCTCTCCCACCACCTGGATCTGTTGGATCTGATTTGATGCCTTTATATCTAGTAAATAAATAATTCCCGGGATTCAAACTCACGATGTGTAGCTTAGCAGGCAGCAGCTGAGCCACAGGCTGCACTGCTAAATATAGAAGAATTTTCTCTGCCTAAATCTCAAAATAGTATTCTTCTCCATAATGGAAATAATGTATTATAATTGTAGTATATGGAGATATATCTCTGCATTAGCATGCCATATATTAGCATGGGCTCCTTGCTGTCTCATTTACTGGCAATAATTTCTATTGTGCGATCTGTATGTCTGATGAAGGTTTGAGGATACAGAGTGAAATATCACATGTATATTTTGGATTCCTATATATTAAAGAATCTTAAAGGGAACCTGTCACCAGTTTTTTAGTTTACAAACCCTGCCCATCACCTTTAAGATAATGTGAACTGGGGTTCTTACAATCCCTTTATATCCTCAGAGGTGCCCCTGCACACCTTAGAATGTATTTTATACAAGACCCGCGCTGCATGTAAATTGCACGTTCCAGTCCCATGGATGTCTCCAGATTGCGATTGGCGCCACCCTGATCCATTGAAACGACACCTCTTCTCTCTTGATATAAATGGATGATGTCTCTGCATCATCCCTACGGTGCCTGAAGTCTTGTGCCTGCGCAGTGGTATCAGACCGGCAGCCAAAGTCAAGTCAGCAGTTCTTTGGCTGATCAGTAGGGCAGAGTGAGGCCGTGGCGTGCCTGCGCAGCTCTCTTATTCTACTGTGCAGGTGTGAGACTTTAGCACTATGCGGATGACATAGAGAAGTCACCCACTTACATCCAGAGAGAAGAGGCGGCATTTGAAGGGACAGGGGTGGCACTGATCACAATTTGGAGACACCCATCGGACCTGACTGTACAATTCCCTTGCAGCACGGGACATGTATTAAATACATTTTCGGGAGTATGCAGGGGCACCTCTGAGGATATGAAGGGGTTGTAGGAACCTCATTCACATGATCTTAAAGGTGATGGGCAAAATGTTTTAAGTTTTAGGATTTGTTGTGGGGGTTCCTTTTGGGTCATCCCAAATTGTACATATTCTTAGAAGTGAATGTGCCACCATCACACTTCAGAAGTCTACCATTCCCATGCCTTCTAGCTACCCTCTTGCCAGGGATCAGTGCACTCCTGATGATTGACAGTTCAGGGTTGAGCCTCTGACCTGAACTGTGCGCTCTCCAATCTAGCATTGGAGGGTAGCTGAAGTTGCAGTATCAGTATTTGCAAGCTCTATGGCAAAGAGTGTGCAAGCACGGCACACGTTGCATTGGATTCTATTGTTTACTGCTACAATAATTCTATGGTTTTCTCCTTGTTGCCTGGGTTACTGGTCGCTACTGAAGTATATCAGCAATGGCCGGTATCCTAGGCAATGAGTAAACAATAGAAATGAGAATCATCTGATTTTACAGATTGGAGATTAATTTTTTTAAGTACAAATTGCATAGGTGTTTTTTTTAATAGTCCTTTGCAATTTTAACAATTTATGATGTTGAGACAACTTTCATTAAGAAGTGTAGCATGTGCTAAATACAATTTCAATGCCATAATTCATATTTTTTGTTCTTTAAACAGAATCAAACTTCCGTAGAAAATGAGAAGAAGGTGGAAAATCATCCTATGCGCCACAATACTTATTCTCATTTTGAACACCCTACGTTTTCTCCTCGTGGGAAAATCAGGACCTTTCATGACAATCCATTTTACCCAAAAGCTACGAAGATATATATATGGAAGTCAAAACAGGATCATCAAGGAACCTACGGGCATGTGGACAATAGAACCAATTGGACGACTCGGCAATCTAATGGGGGAGTATGCCACACTTTATGCCTTAGCAAAACTCAATGGCCACAAAGCTTATGTTATGCCTGAAATGTACTGGCCGCTTTCAAAGGTTTTTAAGATTACGTTGCCTATGATGGACCAACAAAAATTTGGGCAAATTGATTGGATAAACTTTCCTCTCCATGACTGGATGTCTCCAGAATACAAAGAAATTGACTTTGATTTCGTGCAGCTTCTGGGTTATCCTTGCTCATGGACGTTTTATGAAGAGGTGAAGGATGAAATTTTCCGAGAGTTCACATTTCATGACAACATTAAAAAAGAAGCAAATAACTACCTCTCCAGGCTACAGAAAGGCAGCGGAAATGTTATTTTTGTAGGTATTCATGTACGAAGAGGGGACTATCTGACCATCATGCCCAATATATGGAAAGGGGTGGTAGCAGACAAGCAATACTTACAGATGGCTATGGACTATTTCCGGAAGAAGTACCAAAATCCTTTATTTATCGTAGCCAGTAATGGGATGGACTGGTGTAAGGAGAACATTAATACAACATTGGGAGATGTCCACTTTTCTGGAGATGGTGAGGAATCTTCACCAATCCATGATTTTGCTCTATTGGTGCATTGTAACCACACCATCATGACAATCGGGACATTTGGATACTGGGCCGGATATTTGTCCAGAGGAGAAACTATTTACCTATCAAACTTCACCTTGCCAGATTCAGAGTTTCTTAACATTTTTAAATATGAAGCAGCTTTTCTTCCCAATTGGATCGGAATTCCGGCCGACCTATCGCCACTTCAGAACATGACGATTGACCCGACGACGAAATAAAGCACTACAAGACTTCCAAAGTTATGGTTATTTCAAGGATTAGCACTCACCCTTTATACCTCATTAGTAGAGTTAAGGGTATGCCACACTAAACAAGAACGCTAACGAGATCGCTAAAAAACGTCACTATTTAGCGATCTCGTTAGTGACGTTATTGTGTGTGGCATGTAGCAACGACGTGGCCCCTGCTGTGATCTCGCTGATCGTTCACTAGAGTTCTGGACAGTATTTTGATCGTTGGCGTCCCGCTGGTGAGCCTATATCGCTGTGTCTGGCACCTTTTGTGAACGATGTGCGCTGTTTTTTACATCGCAATGACCGCCAAAGTCGTTAAGGAGATCGTTAACCGCTTATGCGTTGTTAACGAGATCGTCTCGTTTGGCAGCTACTAGCGACATTAAAACGATCACAAAAACGATCGCATTAGTATGCGTCGTTATCGTGATCGTTAGCGGGAACGTTTAGTGTGGCAGTACCTTTAGTCAGATTCACATGGCTCTCTTTTGTTTACCTGTTTTTGTGTGTGTGGTTAAAAAGTTTGTTTACTACCGATAGGAAGCCTGCAAATCTGAGCTGGTAGTCTTATTCATTTGATTTTTCTAATGGTGCTTTTGTATTTTCTTTTTTTTTGTGCAAATATGTGGAGAACAGTAGATCCTAGAAAGATAACATCTGGTTTAATACCATCATCTGATTTAGCTATGTGCCAAATTTAGGGAAGATTGGTCCAAGGGTTTGGCCATAAATAAATCTTTGTTTTTGTAATCTGTTTTTAGTCCCCCTTACTATTTTGAGAACTAGGTAGTAGAAAGTTGAAACTATGTCTAAAACCTTCCAAACTGCCTGATGTAGCTATGTGGCAAATTTGGGGCACATTAGTCCTGTCATTTTGCCATAAATTATTATTTAATTTTAGAAACCTTTTATTGCGAATATGAGAACGATAGGTCCTAGAGAGCTAAAACCTGATCTAAAGCCCCTAACTTACCCATTTGCCAATATTAGGGCAGATTGGTCCAGTTGTTTGTCCATAAATTAATCTTTGCTTTGGTAATCTGTCCCCTCCACCCCAATTATTTCGAAAAAAGTGTGTCCTATAGAGCTGAAACCTGGTCTAAAACCTTTTCAACTTCCTGATTTAGCTACAAGCCAAATTCGGGGCAGATTGGTTCAGACGTTTGGCCATAAATTAATCTTTACTTTTGTATTCTGTTTTTGGTGAATATGTCAAGACTGGTAGGTCCTAGAGACCGGGTATAAAACCTATCTTAGCACTTTCTCTACATATGTTCCAAATTTAGGGTTGGCCATGAAATTAATCTTTGCTTTTGCGATCTATTTTTTTTTCATCATATTTCGAGAAAGGTAGGTTCTCAAGCTCCTGATTTACTAATGTGCCAAATTAGTCCAGTCATTCGGCTGTTAGTCAACCTTTGCTTTTTAGTTCTGGTTTTATATTATTCCGATGAGGAGAATGGTAAGTACTAGAAAGTTGAAATCCGGTCTGAAGTCTTCCGAAGCAACTGATATACCTACGTGCCAAATTCGGTTAGAGATTGGTCCATCCGTTTGGCCATGTATAATCAACAGATAACGAACAAAAGACAACAGAAATATATATACAAAGATAGATCAATTGTTGACATGTGTATATAAAATGAATACAAATATGTACATGAGGATTCTTCTCATAGAGCAACCACTGATGAAATTATAACACAGCAGTGTAGATTGGGGCTCCTATATGTTCTTCATCTAGGTCCCCCAACTAACATCTGCACTATATCCTGCGTGATATATAGACTACATAAAAGTCTGTATTTATTAGAATCACAAAAATACCATGATGCAACATTGCTCATCCACAGTCATTTATTTAGTGCCACCATCAGAACCTAGCTGGCCCACCATAGCGCCGGAGAGGCTTTGGGTGAAGCCCAGAGAAAACAATAGGCTTCAAGTAATCAGTTAAAGCCTATTTTGAGTCCATCATTTGATGTTGGGAGACTCTTATCGATTGATTTACACAAGGGAAAAGTAATTGGGGGGTGTATAGAAAACAATTACATACAAGTCCTATACCTGTGACAACCCAAAAACCCCTCTGTTGTATAAAAAAACACCATGGTAGGTGGGTATACCTTTTCAAATTGTTTAGCTAGGGCTCAGTATATTTAGGTGATGACACTACATTCACAAAAAGATATTTAACTATATTAATATATAGGTATACAGGAGCAGAAGTATTAGTATCACCCGTGTCCTGGTATCTGCTGTGACTAAAAGACCACCCAGTTACATAGCAAGATACTAGTATTAGTAATGACAAATAGAAAATTTTGTGCAATTTTTCAATTTTTGCACTGGTGTTCAGCTGTTTTGCGTTACCCTCCTGATCAATGATATGACCTGTGTGCACAATGATGATTATATAGTTTAGGGTGAAATTAAAAGTGGACAAGCACATTACTGTATCACGTGATGGTGAGCCCAAGGCACTGGATACTGTATTCTTTTCCGGGAAGGGGTCCATAAAACACCTTGAATGGTCACTGTAATTTAAAAAAAAAGTTGCATAAATCAATAGTGCAAGCAAATATAAGAAATTTTTAATATATCTTATCTGATAGGCTTCTTTTTGTAATAAAGAGGACCCTTTTTGTTCTCCTCCTTTTGTCTCCAAAACTTATCAGGCACTCTGAAATAAATCAAATAGTGTGTCTTGCTCACTAAAAGATAAATATCCAGGAGGAATTAGCAGAGTAAGTAGAAAAATAAGAAGAACAGACAGCAGCTGAGCTGTTTCTTTCTAGTAAGTGTTTATCGCACTTCAGTGTTGGATTCACAGCTACATTCTTCAGTTCCATTGTATAATGTCCTCCTTCTACTGCTGCTTCTGAAAATGAGACTTTTCAATATATTTTTATCAGAAAAATATACTTCTTTCTCTAATTACGAAACATTTTTTTCTCCCTTTCTCTCCCGAACTCATCATTCACTCTAAAATAAAGCAATAAATATAGACAAGATAGACAACTAGGAGGGATTAGCAGAGTAAATACAAAAGAGAAAGAGAGAGGCACAGACTGAGTTGTTGCTTTGTAGTAAGTGTTTATCACACCCCAGTGTTGGATTCACAGCTACATTCCTCAGTACTACTTCATACTGTCTTCCTGCTACTAATGCTTCTGAACATGAAACTTTTTAATGTATCAGCAGAAAATATACTTCTTTCTCTAATTACGACACACTTTTTATATCTCTCCTGAACTCACCATTCACTCTGAAATAAAGCAAAAATATGCCTTGCTCAAAACAAGATATACAATCAGGATGGATTAGCAGAGTAAGTAGAAAAGCGAAAGTGAGAAGCACCGACACAGACTGTTTCTGCTTTCTTGTAAGTGTTTATCCCACTCCAGTGTTGGATACACAGCTAGATTTCTCAGTATTGCTGTATAATGTCCTTCTGCTACTGATGCTTATGAACAAGTGTTGCCTAGACAGGAGCACAGGAATCCCTGATGTTTGTGTTTGCTTTATACAGGAGACATCATATCAGCTAGTCTTCACCCACTAGCTCAGAGACAACTGACAATTAATGATTCAGCCTGCCAAGTGTACAACTGGTAAAAACCGAAGGATACAAGTCATAGAAAGGCCAGAAATAGTGTTATTTCTCATGTACACATGACATATTATTCTGAACAGCTATCTGAAATTATATTTTAACAATACAAAATGGGAATTAAGTGTTATTTATTCTCTACCCAAAAGCTATGCAGGGAATTGTGTGTCTGACTAATTTTTGATTTTTTTCTGCATTGTCAACCTAAGTGTATATTTTTATAAAACACTGATGAATTATATTGCTGCTTCCATGCTGTATAATGACAGCTACAAGAGCAATAAAGTGAGTCACAGCACCTCTTAGACTGCTGCATGTTTCATCTTGTATGATGAGATTTCCAATAAAATAGAGACTATGAAAGAGTGAGTACCACCATAATAATAAAACAGTGCTGCCTATATGTTTAAGAAAAAAATGAGGGAAAAAAAGGAAAAGAGAGAAGCTATGGTTTATTGTACTTCCCCCCACAAAAAAAAATTATAATTGTAAGGATTTCAGCTCAAAGGTAGGCACTAAGTTCAGCATAGGAACAGTTCTCGGTACAAAGATAAAGTAACTTTTATTGAGTTTTCCAGCACTTCAACTGAAATTGCATTCTTCAGCACAATAGGATACAGCATAAACAGTCTTTTTCTTGAGGAAAGGCAAAACAAAGTAACTGTATCGGTCTCAACAGTCTCAGTGTCGCAAGCAGGAGGAACTCAAGCAGCTTTAAACGATTTCAAACACAAAAAGTTCAAGTCCAGCACAGAACACACCCTGAGCTGTGTCAGCTGCTTTCCATTAGGCCAGTAAGACCCGAGATGGAGTATGTGAGTGACTTTTCCCACCCAGGCTCTCTAGTCACTCCTAAATCCTGGACCTAGTGCTACTGGCGAAACCTAGTTGTCCTGGGATTTATATCACCAAGATCAGCCATCTCAGTGGTATCAACCACTTTATCAGACACCTTCTTACAATATATAAATATATATTTATATTCATTTATGCAGTATGTACTTATCTATGTCAAGATAAGTTAAGCACCTACTTAGCAACCAGCAGATCATAGCCTCATGTTTACGGTAGTGTGGGTGGAATCAGTAGGTGAGGTGGCTAAATGATCTTTGTGTCTTTCTCTGAAGGATAAAGGGATTTTAAATGATTAAACTGGGTAGGACCCAGTTTGTTCGTATGAACAGATATCTAAGGTTCCGCACCCCGGCATGCAAGAATACAAATGAGGAAACCAAAGCATACCAAAAAAACTGCTTTATTGGGCGGCACAGTTCCATATTACCCAATGAGCTTGTAAGGATATGATGTTAGGGTGCGGACCTCTGCTGAGAGCTGTCTAGAGATGTAGGCTGTATTGGCCATTGGTGGTAGAGTGGTTTTCCACTTCGGTTTGGCAGATGGATACATAGATGTCAGTTCAAGAATTTCACCCTCTAGGAGACAACAAACTTGTCGGGTTTAAATGGTCTCACATTCTAGGATCAATAACTCAATGCACAAGCCTAGGTGATATAGCCCTTGGGCAGTACCACATATCGTAAATGACCACCTTACACATTATATAAAAGTCAGCCAGACACACACAGTATTTCATGGCACATAAGGCTCCGGCTGTTGAAATTCAATTGCCCGATCCCTTTTTGGCAGCTGCTGTCCCACAGAGATGTGAGGTAATGGTTATCTGAGCCGAGTATTTGTGTGTATGGGAGAGATAGATGTCGTTTGGAAGCCAACACCTGCCTAAAGTGTACGGCAATCTTAGGAACTATTGAAAGCTGTGGCACCAAGCATTAGCTAAACACTTGCCCCTCTCTAGCCTAGAAGTAATATCCTCAGCCTTAAAGCCAATGAAAGTTGGTAAAAAGAGGTTAACTCAGGGGTTAGCACCATGTCTCATGTAGATAGCGGTCACCCCCCCACCCCGATATACATTAAATAAGCCAGTTCTGGGTGGACTTATGTAACTAAGGAGGTAAAATAAGGGGGGAGAAGCCAGCACTGCCTATGGTCAGCATGCAATACATAAAGTGTATATGCACATATTGGTTTCTAACTGTATTTAAAAATGAGACATTTGGCAAATAATTGATCAATTCTTTGAGCCGCCCAGCCACGACAAGGCATTATCATATGGGACAGTCCTACTCTACTTTTTTATATTCGCTGTGCCATTACGGCCTCCTAAATGTATTAAAAGCAAGACTGCAAAAAAAATTTCTTTGCAAAATGCAAAAGTACCTGAAGCATTGCTGAATCACTCCCATGGTGCCAGTAAGGCAAGTGCAGGTAAAAGCCGACCAGGTCCGGAGATGGACATTTCAGATCTGACTTCCACACTGCCAAACCAACAGCCACAGATGAAGAGTGAAACAGGCCCAGACACAGGTGCACAATCAAATATGTAAGGAGGTGGCGGGGACCCTCTCTTGTCTCCCCTCCCCTGGACACTGTTCACATGATTACATGTGGCACCTCATTGTATATTAATGTGAAATGTAATGTTTATATACTATAATGTCATGTACTGTGTATAGGCTTAGGGCTAGGATAGGATCTTAAGACCCTATCAGACCAGGGTAACCGATAGATAGTATAGGACTGTATTGGGATTAGAATAGAGGGGGGCACATTAGAGAAAGAGAATAGATAGGAGTGTTAGTTAGCATAGGTGTTGAGTAGCTGTGAGGAGTTACAGGGCAGGGCAGTGCAGAGCCAGGGATATAGGAAAGGGACGTTCTGTTTAGGCAGCAGAGTCCGGGCAGGCTTGCACACGGCGAGGTGTAAGCAGCAGATGAAGCAGATTGCGGGCCGTGGAGATAAAGTTGTTACAGCAGTAATGGGCTCCAGGCGGAGAATAGTGCAGCGGGGCACTAGCTCGATAGGATCATCCTCACGAAGGATCAGGGGTCTATGACCAGGGCAGGAGCAGCTGAGATGGCAATCCCAGCATCTTTCCCAATTGGAACCGAACAAGGGGATGATCGGGAGCTGGTAATGCTGGAAGCACGAATGGGACACGCATTGTCCAAAGAGGCTGTCTGGATTGCAGGGAAAAGGGAGACGGAGCTGCTAGCAAGGATTGAGGCTGCCCGGATGGCAGGGAGAGATAGGAAGAAGATGTCTCTGTGTATAAGGTGCTGCCAGTGTAATGAATGCCATCTTGATTAGTAAAGTTCAACTGTTGGAAAAGAACTGTGACTCTGCGGTGTTTTGTGGAACTTGGAAACACGGAGCCGGAGTGACAGAACTGAAAAGGACTCTGACATTGACCGTAAGTGATCTGCTGTGAGCACTGCACATGCAGCAGAAGGAACTTTGTGTTTTATCTGTGGGGCGCCAGGGTGTGGGAATCATACAGCTTGTTGACAGGACTACCACCCTGGCCGCCTTACAGAATTGGTGTAGTTGGCAGGATTACGATGCGTTGTGTACAGAGAGTGGAGAAGCCTTGAAGATGGCAAAGATGGTGACTGTTAGAGAGTTAAAGATGGCGTTGAACACTGACAAGAAGATGGCAGTCAGTAACATGAAAGCTGAGAGCGGTGCCGCCCAACGTGGGCGCCCTAAGCAGAAAAGGGCGCAAAGATGGAAGAAGCAGTGGCCTGAGCCGAGGCCACATCTCATAGTGACTGTTGCCCGCCCGAGAAGGGCGTGGCCGAAGAAGCCCTGACCCCTACAGCAGAATTTGAAGGAACGGGTGGGGCAGCCAGAAATAACTCCACCCACGAACGAGTGGAGCACAGAAGAGCAAGACGGTGTGTTCAGAAGAGAGACGTCATTACTCACTGAGATGCAGCACAGGAGAATGTCCTTCCGTGGGGGCATCGGTCAGCAGGACTGCGAGCGGACCGTGGCCCAGACAAAGACAGACTTGCGCCCTGGGGACTGGTGGACGGTGGAACTTGTTCTGCCTTCTTCCACGTATGACTGTGTGGCTTCCAGCATACGGCTAAACCCTTCATCCACTCCAATAAAAGACTGTATGAGTGCTTAAGTCTATATTTATTGAGATGATGTGAACAACAATGGTAGATGATAACGGATGGTATAATAAAGGAAATTAGTGAACACAATAGTGGGTGAAATCGGTTAAAAACTGCAAGAAATAGACAGTATAGTATCAATACTGGCATGTACAGTGTGCAATTACATAAGTAACTGGAACATTACAGCAAAGAATGATACAGAGTACATAATACAAGAATGCTGCTATGCACCATACGAAAATGCATCTCTCTATATGCGGAGTAAACAACATTACATCCTAACTGAGAAATACAGAGCTCAATATGCCTCACTTACAATGCACTACACTGTGGCTGCATAACGGTTAACTAACACAGATACGTAGTACTACACATAACTGTAATAAACCCTCACCGGAATCCGCTTTGACAGAAGCAGTGATTTACAGAGAGCAGGACACACACAAATCTCTTCAGAAAGCCTGGGAGAATATGTCTGCATGACTAGTTTTCCCCGGGAAGCTAAGGGGGTAGTTCTTAACCAGAACACTTTGCTCAATTAAAGGGGAAACATCCCTGAAACCTGGAACAGGACAAATGGGAATGACTTATGACATCTAGTGGTCATAACCGGGACTACGCTATGAGTTAACTTGCTGCACAAAAGTGGGCAGAACAGTGATTGCATTGTGCCAATGGTCTCCATGGTGACCCTGGGTAGCCAGGTGGCTGTGGAATCACCCTGGGACGGTGGTCTGTAAGCTCTTGCTCAGAGCAGAAACTGACACGCCTCCATCCTGTCTGCAATGCGCTGGTGTAATGCCCTGAAATGCAAAAGCACTGCCGAGTTTTAGATCAGAGATCAGTGACCGGAAAGTTGATGTCTCATCCTGGGACAATATAAAAAAGGAAAAAAAGTGTCTTTTACTGTGTGACAGCAGCCAAACATTTAAAAAATATATCATCCAATCACTTATACTGCACGAGTAACCCTTGGCTCACTTTCATCCTGCACTCTATGCTGAGAGCTAAAACCGGGATTTCCGTGTAAATTTCTGAAATATGTCTTTCAACCAGAACCCCCGGCGGAAGATTCCCAATAATGAGACAGATGGAGTCACTGTAGACGCCATAGGCTTGTTATACGACAGTGTCCGTCTTTTTAGGCGTGCATAGAAGTCCCATCGGCCACAGTTTAATGAACATCTGAAAAGGAGACAAATGAACAGAGGCCAGAAAGAGTCCAGTGTAACTCTGCTGCCTCATTAATATTCAATCACAAAAACTCTTTTGCCTAATTATTGGCAATAAATCAGAATGCTGAATGTGCAAAAAAGTAGCTTTTATTAACAATTAGAATAAAATCCTAGAAAAACATCTGAATCACACAACAAACCAGGGACATATTGCCATAGAACCACGTGAAAAAAACAGCCCATTATAGCCTATGAAGAGCAAGCTTAATATGCCAGTATATTGCCATAGCAGTATAGGTATACGTAATCACAGGTATCTAGTGCCTAGTATGTAAACCAACACTCTATTGCACAATCCCAAGCTTGTAATGCCCACCACCATAAGACATATATAATCACAATCTTGCTGTCAGAAATAAATGGCTACCTGAAGTCTGCACGTGGAATTCCTGGCGTCCCTGCTACCCCGACGCGCGTTTCGCAATCCTTCTTCGGGAGGCGTGTCAGGGTAGAGGGCACACCAAGTTTAAATACCCCCGATATCCAATGCCGTTACTAGAATTGAAATTACCACCGTATCACCTGGCTAAAGTTTCCCTCATATCCTGGAACTACATAGCTCCACCTACACACGTCTGCTCCATTCGTAGTCAGAGCAGTTCGTCACCATGATACAGCCAATCAGGAGATGAATACAAGCGCCGTCATAGAGTTCCTCTGGCGCATGCGCGGGTACGTCAGTCCGTGTGACCAATGGAGGACAAGAGGCGCGGTCGTGGGAGGAGGAAGACAACGTCACAAAGGGCGCATCTCCTCCTATACCAAGGTACCGCACATCAAATCCAAAGCAGATGACGTCTGCAGCGAATACGCACAACTCCTGCGGCGCTGTATTGGCACGAATAAATGGGTAATAGGTTTGAATCCTCAACTAAGCAATTATAAACAAATTATAACAAATGGCATTACAATGGCATTAATAACTAAATATCACAAAAAATAAGAAAATTCACATCTTTTTCATAAGTAGGCTGGAAGAAACTAGCCCAATAAACCAATGTCCATATTGACGTGCTCCTGATAGTAGTAATATTCTCCAGAAAATATGAGTCGATCCTCAAAAATGGCAATAAATCTTCCTTCTTCATATATGCAAATGCCACCGCTGTCACCACCAAGAAATGCACGAAAAATGATGAGAACAGAACTAAATAACTGAAAAAGAAATAATTAATAAATCATTCATACAACACAATAAATAAAACCTATAAAAAACCCCCTACCCCTATCACTACCAATGTATTCTTTTGAATGGAGAATAAATGCTAAATATGCCGATTCAATCAATATTTTAATTTTTTATTTTTACAGGAATGCTCCGAACCCAAAACTTTAATTCAGACCCTGGGGGGCCAAAGTCCCCAACCGATATATCCACTGGCTCTCTTTTTTGGCCAATCTCTTCTGGATATCCCCCCCTCGAAACCCCAAGTCTACCAAATCAATCCCTTTCACCGCCAATAAATTAGCATTACATGAATGAAAGTTCCTAAAATGTCTAGGCAGTGTCTTCAATGTAGTGACATCTTGTACCGTTTTAGCTTTTTCTATGTCTATGCAATGTTCACGTACCCGGATCTTCAATTCACGACTTGTGAGACCAATGTAGATTTTTTTACACGGACACTCTGCATAGTAAATGACTCCCTTGCTAGAACAAGTGATATGGGCCCTAATGTGAAAGGACCTGCTGTCATCAAAGTTTTTGAAAGAGAAAGACCTCTTCATGTTGGCACACCCTTTGCATAACCCATAGGGAAAGAAACCATCCCTCCCTCTGGATTTATCCTGATTACCCATTCTCTTGGGATCATAGGTCCTGTCGGTGAGGATATCTCGCAAATTTGGTGAACTTTTAGCTACCATTGAAGGTTGTGATGGTAGAATCTTTTTAAGAGCATGATCTGTGAAAAGGATCTGCCAATGCTTTCGCATAATTGTTTTTAGGTCATACCAATTATTGGAATAATTGGTAATAAACTTTACCTGATTGTCTTTCACTGGAAGGACACTGGAAGAAGATCTATCCTGCAACAATTGATTCCTGAGGGTGTTCTTGGCTCTATGATACCCACGATAAATATCATCATGATTGTACCCACGTTCCTTAAATCTTCTTTTCAGATCTTTAGATTGTTCCTCAAATTGTAGTTCTTCTGAACAAATTCTTTTGATCCTCAAAAATTGACCAACAGGTATGCCTTTTATAGTGGCTTTAGGATGCGATGAGGCAGCATGCAAAAGAGAATTTGTAGCCGTTGGTTTCCTATATAGGGTAGTATTAATGTCACCAACTGGAGATGCTGTAATCAATAAATCAAGGAATTCAATGCTCCTGCCAAACTTGTATGATAACCGAATATTTAATTCGTTTTCATTGAGTTTTGTCATGAATTCCTGTAGGCCCTCAATAGGTCCTTCCCAGATAAACATAATGTCATCGATAAATCTGATCCAATTCTGGACATGTTCAATACCCAATACCTCTGTTTCCTGGAAGATGTTCCATTCCCATGCCCCCATACAGGGCCGGCTCCAGGTTTTTATGGGCCCCGGGC
>VIAB01008011.1:22408-34750 GCA_009801035.1 Oophaga pumilio
ACATGGACGGAATATTACATCCGATGGAATAAAGGGGTTAAAAATGTTTTAAAAATCTAAAAGTTAAAAGTTTTTGCGCCATTCAAAATAAAACCATTCCAAAAAATACACATATTTGGTATCACTGGGTTCAGACACGCCTGATCTATCAAAATATAAAAATAATTAATCCAAGTAGTAAACGGCGTAATGAGAAAAAAAAATAAAAATGCCGTAATTTTTTGGTCACTGCAACATTGCAAAAAAATGCAACAGGGGGTGATCAAAACATCATATCTATCCCAAGATGGTATTAATAAAAATGTCCGCTTGGTGCGCAAAACATTAGCCCTCACACGGCCCTAGATCCTGAAGAATGGAGACGCTATGAGTCTTGGAAAATAGCACCATTTTTTGGGGGGGGACGAACTTTGGATTTTTTTTTCTACCACGTAAATAAAAAAGAACCTATGCATGGCAAGGCAAGCCAGTTTTAGCATTTAGTGATTATGGTAAAAAACATAAACAATTGTGGAATTGCACTTTTTTTGCAATTTCACCATTCTAGAATTTTTTTTCCCATTTTCCAGTACACTATATGGTAAAATCAATGGAGTCATTCAAAAGTACAACTCATCCCACATAAAACAAGCCCTCACATGGCCATATTGATGGAAAAATAAAAAAGTTATGGCTTTGGGAACAAGGGGATAAAAAATGAAAACACAAAAATCCAACGAGGTAAAGGGGTTAATTTATCCCACTTTGTCATTCAAGCATTTGGTTTATTTAGTGAATGACACATTCGAGTAGAGCTGGCTTCATTTCCGGGGTCGGTAGGGTAGGATTTCTCCAGGAACAAAAGCTGGGCACAATATATTGGGCGCTATAATGGTATGTTTGCAATTTTTGCTCTAAGGCCGGGGTCACACTTGCAAGTGCAATGCGAGAAACTTGCGCCTCAATACCCGGCACTGCCGTCAACACTCGGGACCGGAGTGTTCAGTTGCATAGAAATACATGCAGCCGCACACTCCGGTCCAAAGTGTTGGCTGCAGTGGCGGGTATTGAGGCGAGAGATTCGCGCAAGTTTCTTGCATTGCACTCGCAAGAGTGACCCCGGCCTAAAACTTCCACTGCAAGTGTGACCCCGGCCTAAAACTTCCACTGCGTGCTTGTATCTGGAAATCATCCATGGAGCGAAAATGGTCACTACACCCATAGATGCATTCCCAGAGGGGTGTCATTTCCAATATGGGGTCACTTCAGGGGAGATTCTGGTGTTCTAGTATGTAGCAACTCTAAAAAATGCTAGAACTGCAGAATCCCCCTGGAGTGATCCCATTTTGGGAAATTACTCTCCTCTGGGGATTCATCTATGGGTGTAGTGACCATTTACCTATCTACCTATTTTCAAATGTAAAAATGTAAAATCTAGGGTTAAAATAACATTTTAGCGGTAAAAATGAATGGTAATAATTTTTTATTCACCACTCAACAAAATATGATTCTATGGAATAGCTGTGGTGTCAGCACTCCACCACTGGATGAATTAATTCCGGGGAGTAGGTTGTAAAATGAGGTCACTTATGGGGGGTCTTGCTTTTCGGGCACCACAGAGGCTCTGTCAATGTGACATGTCACCCTACAAATCATTCCAGCAAAATCTGCTCTCAAATATGGCTCTCCTATCCTTCTCAGTTTTGCTCTCTGGCTGAAATGTAGTTTCCAACCACATATGGGGTATTGGTGTACAACAAATTTTGGGGTCCAGTTTTTCTTTCTACCCTTGTGAAAATGCAAAATATGGGGCTAAAGTAACATTTTGTGGGAAAAAGTAAGTTTCATTTTTTCCTTCCACATTGCTTTAGTTTCTGTGAAGCATTGAAGAGTTAGTAAACTTCTTGAACGTGATTTTAAGCACATCGAGGGGTGCAGTTTTTAGAACGTTGGTCCTTTTGGTATTTTATGTTATATAGGCTCCTCAAAGTCACTTCAAATGTGAGGTGGTCGTTAAAAAATTGTTTTGTAAATTTTGTTGGAAAAGTGAGAAATTGCTGATCAAATTGTAACCCTTCTAACTTCGTAAAAAAAATGATGCTTCAAAAATGATAACCGAAGTGAAGTAGACATGTGGGAAATGTTGTTTGTTAACCATTTTATGTAGAATAACTGTTTTGGTTTAAAAGACATACAAATTCAAAGTTTAAAAATTTTTTGTAAAATTTTCAATATTTTTATGTTTCAAAAATTGTGCTGTTATAAAGTAGACATGTGGGAAATGTTATTTATTTACTCCTTTGTGTGATATAACTGTGATTTAAGAGCATAAAAATGAAATATAAAAATTATAAATTTTCAAAATTTTTGCCAAATTCCCGATATTTTCATAAATAAACAAAAGTTATATCGAAAATTTGTTACCACTATCATGAAGTACAATACGTCACAAAAAACAATATCAGAATTAGTGGGATCCATTGAAGCGTTCCAGAGTGATTAGCTCATAAAGTGACACCGGTCAGAATTTAAAGAATTGGCCTGGTCACAAAGGCAAAAACAAGCTCTGTAGGTTAAACCTAATTTGCGAATTAATTGAGCAGTATAAATACTATGTACAAATATAACCCCACTGTTTTTAGTCAGAACCACAAGTTCTCACTATTACCAACTTCTTTATGCACATAAATATATGCGACATCTTGTGCATATATCCATTTGCTAGGTCCTCGGTTCATCTACTTAGCACAATCCTTGGAACAAATTTACAGTTTACTATTAATTATCATGATAACTAATCAGCTGCTCTATCAGTACTTATTTGCTCACTGCAATAAAACATATTTCTAATTGGTATGTACATTATATGCCATTGTACTTTCAAGTGACTGCTATTCCACAATATATACAAGATTTTTCTTAAACAACATGCAGTTTTTAAGTTATAACCATAGATATATAGAAGAAAGCAGTGATCTTATGCGTAGACAGCTTACTCCACTTCATGTTAGCAATCCTCCTGTCAGCATTTCTCCAATCTGAGATGGTTTATAACTGATATCGAAAGGATTGCATCCATTTGTAAAAGTCATGTCAATTAGCTAGACTAAATTTACATTATCTTTAAAAGAAATCTATGAATGGTATATGTGTAGCCCAGCTGCGCTTGGTGCCACATATTACCCAGGAGGATGCATGAAAGGTAATTCACAATCACCCGATATTCATTCACACTTCACATTTCCCTATAGTACCACCAGAGGGAGCCCTTTAGAGTATATAAGGGTGTGGAGAGATAGAGCAGTGAGATGAAGACAGTCTAGTTGAACGTTAGTTGTTGGTTGTACCTCAGACAGATCAGATCTCCTCAGAACACCGGAGTGAGAGGATTCCTGTCAGAGCAGAGCTCAGATTACACTAGTCTGTGTCAGAGCGTGTTGAAGAGCTGAGATTGAAAGTTACCTCAGATCGTGCTGACTGATAGTTCCCTAGGAAAGTGGAAAGTGACTCTCGGAGTGTGCACAGATCAGTCTGACGGAATGTCCTGATAGCTGCTTCGGACAGAGCCTAAGAAGGAAGCGAAGGAAAGGGAACTGCAGTATTTGTAACACCGAGTCAACTGAGGTACTGTTAGAGAGCGAGCGTGCCGACGCTTGGAGAGCGGTGAAGAGAAGAAAGCTGACATCTACTGCTGCCTGTGTTTATGTTAAAGGTGTGAGTAGGACGACAGGCAAGTGGAAAAAGGGAAAGAGAGAGTGACTGAGGAGAAATAGCAACGATAGCTTACCTCCACTCTGCACTACCGGACACCGGGTCCGAGCTTGCTAGTACCTTCACGGCTAGTGGGAAAAACCGGAGACCCTGCTGGACTACAGGTCACAGAGGGGCCCAACAGTGCTGATACGTAACCGGGGTCAGGAAGAACAGGAGTCTAGCAGGACGCTGCAGATAGAGACTTAGTTCTGTCCAAAAGAAGGCTCTACCACAATGTCAGCCGGGCATAGCTGTTTCACACGGAGTTAGGCTTTGTTTCATGCAAGTCAGAAACTCACACATATAAAGACGTAAGGAGGCCCTACACCTACTCAGTGATTACTGGACGTGCATCCTCCACCCTGAGCAGCTTCCCGGGACGTGCCTGCAAATACACCAGTAAAGGTACAGAAAGAGACTGTCTTGTGTGTGTCTGCATTATTGCTCCTTCACCCCTGCACCGCCATATATCTCGAGGGATCAGTCTCGCCTGTGGGAGACTTAACATCTTGCTGCCCAGTAACAACCCCTCAGAGAATCTACCCTGCAGCGCTGGTCATCCTGACCAGGAACCACAGGTGGCGTCACGAACATTTCTAAATCCCCTGTAAATATTCCCCCTTTGAATGAGCGCCCAGGGCAACGGACCGAGTCGTGCTACCTGCGACATCCCCCATTGAAGTGAACGGTCTCGGTGCCGAGTACCCCAAGCCCTGTACGTGCGACTCATATAGCCTTCCTTAGAGTGTCTGTGTCAGACAGGTGTTCTTAACTTTGGACAAACCTTAAAAAGGTTGTCCACTATTTTTTAGTTGGTGATTTATTCTTAGGATAGATAATCAATGTCTAATCGTCCGGGGTCCGACACCCGACGCCCCCGCCAATCAGCTGTTCCTTTGGGGGTCTACTCCGGGGCAGTTAGCTTTCCCCTTTCTCTCTTTAGGCTTAGTTAGCTCTCCGGCTGTGTCGAGGTGTCTAGGTCACCGTAGGCATGTCCCACGGCTACTTCTAGTTGTGCTGTCAGTTTAGGGGTCTGCAATCTGCTAGTTACCAACCTCTCTGGGTGTCTGGTTGTTAAGCCTATTTTTGCTACTGTCCTCCTCGGCTATCAAATCATAACAGTGTCCCACTGCCTGGGACCACCAGCCATCAGCTGTGGAGAAATCTTGCAGTGAACGCTCAATTTCTCTGCAGTGCAACTACAGGGGAAATGTAGCGTTACAAATTGCTGATTCAGATCATTGGGTTCTGTGTGTAATGTAGGACAAGGTACTCTAATCAAGACACACTCTCCATTCTGAACAAGAGATGAAGAACAGAGAATCATCTATTAGCTCTCATTTCTAGATGTAAAAGGAGATATGACAACAGGTTTTCTAAACTAGACTACTATTCCTAACTGGTAAAAGAGGATCTCAGAGGTGTTGACAGCTGCTATGTATGTCTCATAGAACCCTGTCATGCTACCCCTTCAAGGGCTATTTATCAGTCAAAATTGTACGCAGTGTTTCAAGGGAACCTGTGGCATGAAAAACGCTATTGGCCTGCAGATATGGGGTTAATCTGCAGGTTAATAACATTCTGAACCTGCCCGGTGCCCGCACTTAGAGCCCCACTGCCGGGAAGAGATGACCTTTGTTCCCGTCAGTGTTCAGAATCCAGCCATAGGGGCGGCGAATGTTGTGGGTTCAGTCACCACTCAGTGTACAGACAGTGGCGGCTGTAACCGCACCCCCGGCCCTGACTGACAGCTTGCCTCAATGCAGAGCCAGTATTAGTCACTGCCGGGGACGCGGTTACAGCCCCCTCTCTCTATACACAGAGCATTGCCTGAACCCGTGCCAACGACACCCCCATGACTAAACGCTGAATGCTGCTGGGAGAAATAAAGTTAATTTGCTCTCGACAGAAGGGCTCTAAGTGCGGTTGTCGAACATGTTCAGAACACTATTAACCTGCAGATTAACCCCATATCTGCAGGTTCATATCTTTTTTCATGTGACAGTTTCCAACATTATTTTTTCTGCACAGGTCTTTTTTTAGGTTCCCCATCAATGAACAGATTTCCTATTGATTTCACTATTAAAAAACAATATATTACAGCTTTTCTATAGAAAACCGTTTAGAATTTTTTAAAATAACTATAAAAATATGGATAGATAAATCTAGCATTTCTAGAATTGAAAACAAATCCAGATCAAAAGTATGGCACTTCAGTTGCGTAAATGTAGTAATAAAAAATATAATTTAATATTGCCCATTAATAATACATTGCCCAGCAATGGTGGTGCCTTCATTCACTAAAGAGAAAACTATATTTATATATCTGTGTCCATGTACAAAAAAATGTATATTTTGTGTGGTTCAGTCCAGATTATTTGTCTATAATACATTGTAGAAAAGCAAAGTGGCAGACGTGAAAAATTAACACAATTTTTGTAATATCTTTATGGAATTGTGAAGACTGCTATTTCAGTGATGCAGTGTAACCACTGAATATGTGCAGGGCATTGATTATATATTCATTTTCTATTATGATGGTTATATGCCCTTATTCTATTTCTAAGGTTTCATTCACACATCCATATTTAAACACATATATGAAAAAAAATTGTACTGTCATCAATGTGTCTGTTTTTACCATTATTGTGTCCGGTTTTACCATCATTGTGTCATCTGTGTGTCCATTTTTACCATCAGTGTGTCTGTTTTTACCATCAGTGTGTAATCCATGTGTCCGTTTTTACCATCAGTGTGTCCATTTTTACCATCAGCGTCAGCCGTGTGTCCGTTTTTACCATCAGTGTGCCCATTTTTACCATCAGTGTCATCCGTGTGTCCGTTTTTACCATTAGTTTGTCATCTGTGTATCCGTTTTTACCATCAGTGTCATCCGTGTGTCGGTCTTTACCATTAGTGTGTCATCCGTGTGTCTGTTTTTACCATCAGTGTGTCATCACTGTGTCCGTCTTTACTATCAGTGTGTCATCCGTGTGTCTTTCTGCACCAAACCAAAGGATCCAGCTGTTGAAAGAGTGGGGTGGGCCCCATGTCAGACGATAATTAAGGCGTATGTATAGCTTTATTAATCTAGGATATGAAGTCAAGTAAAAGTGAAGAATTTCCTTACACTAAAGGAGTTGTCCCATCCAAATTGATAAGTCTGCAGTCACTCTGTGTGACTGCAGATTTATGAATCCCCTATGCACTTCAATGTGAGCTGCAAAGATTCAGCGATTTCTGAGCCGGGATCGAAGGTTATGTATGTGTTATACATACTTCCAGCAAGAGTCAAACTAGTAGGCACGGCCTCGCTCCATTTACTTGTATTGAGGTTACTCGCGGACTAGAGACGCGGCTGTCCAGTGGACGTGGCCCACTAGAGGGCACAGCCTTGCTCAACACAAGTGTATGGAGCGAGGCAGCGCCCACAGTACTGGCTTTGGCCTGTAGTATGTATGACGCATACATACCCTCCGGTCCCGGCTCAAATACCGTCGAATCCCGCAGTACCTAGTGCGTGCACTGGGGGAATTCATAATCTGCAGTCACACAGAGTGGCCAGCAATGGAAAACAGAAAATGCACCTCTACCCCTAAAATATAAGCACATAGATTCTGCTATAAAATTCTACGGTTAATACAGCAACAGGATAATAAATTCAGCTATAGCGTGAGAGCGTGAATGTGTAATAGGCAGAGTGAACTGCGCAGAGTAGAGTAAGCGGAATATGAGCCGAGCGGGGAGCTGTGGAGCCTTTCCTGCAGGATAGTAAGTGACGTCTGCTGTTGGCGTAGTAGTCAATAAAGGTGATACGCTAAGCACGCCGGATTGATTAAGCTTCACAGCAGCAGCTTTCTCCTTACATCTACGACAGTTTCTCCTGTTCCTTAGTTTTATAATAAATATTCCCTTATTTCAATTCCTGTATTTTCCTTTTTCCTTCACTTTGTTTAGTACCCCATAAATGTGAATACTGTAACAGAGGGACCATTTATAAGCATACACAAAAGTGAGTACACCCCCACATTTTTGTAAATATTTTATTATGTCTTTTCATGGGACAACACTAAACATATGACACTTTGATACAATGTAAAGTAGTCATCATACAGCTCATATAACAGTGTACGGCTAAGTTCACATTTGCGTATATGTGCGCAGCGTATCATCTGCATAGCGTTTTTTATCCGCATCATTTTACACATGACGCAAAAAAATGCTGTGTGTGTGTATGCGTTTTGTATGCGTTTGCGCTGTTTATGCGCATGCGTTCGATATTTCCAGGTACTGTAATCAGTTCCTGGACATGCGCAGTCTGAAGTCCACATGCGAATCGAACGCATCCATGCGCATGTCCTTGCCTTCCAATGCGTTTCCATAGACAGTAATGCCTTTTTTTGACGCACTCATCCGCATGAGCATATTTGATGGATTTTTGACGCTTAAAAAAAATGCAACATGTTGCGTTCGCCGCACACCGTGAAACGACGCATGCATACGCAAACGCATGTCCCTGCGTACACCATCTTAATGATATGTACGCATGACGCATGCAGATCTATGCGGATCAAACGCTGCGCACACAGAGACAAATGTGAAAGCAGCCTTAATTTACTGTGTCCTCTAAATAACTCAACACACAGCCATTAATGTCTATATCTTCAATGTTGTCCCTTGAAAAGACATAAAATATTTACAAAAATGTGAGGCGTGTACTCACTTTTGTGATATACTGCAGTAGAAAAATGTTACTTCATATGGCTGTATATTACCAGAGAACTGCATTTTATTAAATTTAGTGTGTAAATGATCAGAAAGCTGAAATGTTTGGTATTCAAAGTCTGAATTTTTACCAGAAAATGTCTTCTATACTGAACATCTGGATAACGGGCTATTTTAGAGATCTTATGAGGTCACCCATTTTGGAGTTGTGAACCTTGGTTGTTCTTAGATATTGAATTGTTATCGTTGCCATAACTCATTGGGATGTGGATGTGCGGTTTATAATCAAAAAATCATACAGTATAATGTTTGGCCATCAATGACAACTTATGTCAGGTGTCCATAAAATCCATAGTGAAGATGCAGAAGACCCAGATTGCTGGTCCAAATAACAAGTCCATATTTGAATAGTGACATCCATTGCTGCATTTCTGAAAAAAATACAAGACAAACTATTACTTTTTTTTGCCTTCAAGTTATTTTTTCACTTTGGGCTATGCTAAGGAAACAAACGATGGATCATTTGTCAGTAAGAAGAGCATATTATGTATGTGATTAAATGTTGAACCAAAGCAGTATTCTGTAGACCTGCAATGAGTCTATATGTTAAAGGGAATCTGTCATCAGGTTTTGCCACCTAATCTTAGAGCAGCATCATGATTCCAGTGATATGTCACTTACTAGGCTGTTTGCTGTAGTTTTGATAAAATTACTGTTTTGTCAGCTGGAGATTATTACTAGAGGACTAGTAAACCTGCTGCCAGGTAGTCCTCCATATTCATGAGCTCTTTATAATCCCGGCCGTCCCCACCACTAATTGGCAGCTTTCTGGGTACACTGTACATGGGCAAAAAGCTGCCAATCAGTGGTTTGGATGGGGTTATACAGATCTCCGCATTCAGAAAGCTGCTAGATAAAATCAGTGTTATCAAAATTACATCAAACTACTCAGTAAGTGACACATCACTGGAATCAAGGTCTCTGACCCTACATTATAATGCACTCAGATTACATAGCAGAAACCTGGAGACAGATTCCCTTTAAATCCAAACATACATTTGAGCATAGCCTTAAATAAATTATTGTGTCTAGTTATGTAATATTAGTTATTGATTTAAGTGGGAACAAAGTGGGTGTACACCTGAGTTAAATAAACTACTTAGTAAAAGTGAGAAAAAAACATTTAATTGAATGGGTTGTCCACCTTCAGGGACAATTTTTTTTGTCTGTAGTCATACATAAGCTGAGAGGAACTAAAAAGAAGGCATAAAAAGAGATAGAAACGCTTCAGAATGAGCTCACTGACATATTTTTTCCCCATTAAATTGCATTTATTTTTGTCTGGGTTTGCAACTGGGTTTCTCGACAGTTCCGCGTCCTATTTCTTCCAGTAAAGGCACCCTGGATCTACCACTCAGCACTTCCGCTAGTCCCAGGAACTCAGTCCTGTTTAGGTCCATTAACTTTGGCGTTTTGCAAGCTCAGAGTTTCTTGTGACACGTCATCCTATCCAAAGGAACCATTTTCCTGTGGAAGGCCACTGTCACTTCATTATTTCAAGGTCATTCTACGCCCGTGCCCCTCAGTCTCCTTTTCTGTAGTTTACCCACAATGACAGCACTTCTCACAGACATTTCCTACTGGAACGTGTCCCTATCTAATTAACTACAGAAAGCAGTCACTTGCCCTAGCACTAAGCCAATCATACTATGGGCTAGTCCCAAACATTGATTCTATCCTTACCCTATCGTCACATACAACACACTTACGGCACATACAACACACATAAATAACGGTCTCCTCTTCCAGGGGTATGTATAGTATTCTTCTTGGTGGGTCAGCATGACTCCAGTCCCACTTGATTGGGACCCCAGAACCGAGAGTCCAAGTTCTTTAGGCCCGTAGGCCAACATAAAACCTGATAGTCCAGATGGCACATCCCAACTCCTTCGACCCGGTAACAGTACATCTGGGTCAGCACTGGGCCTGCTCTGCCAGGGCTCAAAAGCTCTCCATGAGGCTACAACCCGGTTGGAATGTGAGGTAGTTCTCCCCCTCCCTCCCTGCAAACATTTGAACTTGTGGCAAGGGCACAGAGGGTGTAGGACCCTCCAGAGGCTGCAGTATCTCTGCAATCAAGCAGGGGATGTGCAATGAACACAATCAAACTGGCAAAGGGGGGGAGAACTTCACTTCCTTGGCGATTCGCAGTCATAAACACAAGGGAGTCCGGAATCCTGTGGGTCACCTGACCCATTTGAGCTCTGTGCCAATGCACACACATGTAACCGGCACAACTAGGCCTGCTCGTCATTTGACTCCTCTTCTTTTCTCGCTCAAGTGTCCGTGCTCAGACCCAGATTTCATTGGCCTCTGTTCTCCTCACATACACGGATGAGTGTGCTCCCTGGGCCATGTACACCAAGACCGGATTGGTCGCTGTCTCCGACAGTCCTGAGACTGTATGATCACAAACCAGCCCCTCGGTATATCTTCCTTCAAAAACTAGACATGTTTGCCTTCCTGTAAACTTGGCCCCTGCCAAAGGGATCAAGTATTGACATAGACCTTGTGCCCAGTGTTTTATTCCATGATAAAACTGTAGCCATGTGCATGGTTAAAGTGTCTCGCGATCCCCCAGGACATCTGCTACATCAATTTTTCTCTGCCAAGCTGGCCCAGCACACACGCTTTTTTGGCCTGAACCACCGACCTGGCCTGGATGGCGAGGGATTCATTCCTGGTGTTGAGCTCTGCCCCCAAGCTTAGCGAAGGGGCTTTCAGAGGCAGTTCTTTTGGCATAGGTGGTGGACTCGCCTGTGTCCGGACCTGCAAGGCTTCCAGGCTTTTGGCCTATCCGCCGGCTGCAAACCAGGTTGCTGTTCATGGTCCCAACTCTGGCTTGGGCTCAGCCTGACTCTTTTTCAGCAGGCCGCCAGGCTTCACCTCCTCACTCACCATGTTAATGAGCTGCCATAGCTGACCTTGGCCGCCATTCTCCTCCATAAGTTGCGACTCTGCCATCTCTGTTTCCTTCTGCTTCCTTGTCAATGTACATCCCATGAATCGCGTCGTTTCTTCTGCAACTTGAGGCCTATCATGGCACCTCACCTTTCACTGGGTTGAGTCTGCCCTTACTCACCAGCCCATTTCTTGAATGTCCCTGCTCGTTTCTTGGGCCACACCTTGCTGGGCGGATCTTCTCTTTTCACTTCACTCTGAAACGATGGTCACTCCCTGATGTGGGCGAGTGCTTTCGGGTGTGGTATTCCCCTTGATAGGTGTGGCTGATGAAGTGTTAGACTCCGCCTCGCGCATTTTTGCATCTGGCTCATCCACAGTGGGCAGATTTGTCTCGCCCTTTTGCGACACTCACCGCCATCTTGTAGTCCTTGAACATTACCATCTCATACTGTCCAACAGTCGCATCTTGCTTGTCACCCGAGTCTTCTTTTCACTGCATAGTCCTCGTAGATGCAAAACTCGATCCTGCTAATTACGCCCATTGTAGCTCCGTGAGGGCCCGTAGCTGCGGGCGAGGCGCTTGTCTTCTCCTGTTATGCATGGCACGCTACATGAAAGAGTGGATCCTGGCTGGGTGTTGATACTGGTGCTGTGAGGGTAGTGTTGGCCCGCCAGGACCATAGATTTCAGTGTTCAATAAAGGAGACTTAACGTTCTAAAACAGTCTTTACTGAATGGTAACTTGGTAAGGGTTATGTACAAGGGGTAGTAAGTACAAGGTCTTATGGATGTTTATTTCACAATGTAAAGCATTCTCACACATACAGTATCCAGGGGCGCACCTACCATGAGGCAAGTTGAGTACTCTGCCTTAGGCGGTGGCATGGGCGTACCCAGGATCAAAACTAGGGGGGGGCAAGC
>VIAB01008013.1:24889-41467 GCA_009801035.1 Oophaga pumilio
GAGGGGTTTCCACTGTTCAGGCACATCAGGGGCTCCCCAAACGTTACATTGGACCACCATTGATTCCACCCAATTTTGCGTTCAAAAATTTAAACGGTGCTCCCACCCTTCCAAGCCCCGACGTATGCCCAAACAGTGGTTTACCCCAACATATGAGGCATCAGCGTACTCAGGAAAAATTGCACAACAACTTTGGGGGTCTAATTTCTCCTGTTACCTTTGGGAAAATAAAAAATTGGGGGCTTAAAAATTATTTTTGTGGAAAACAAATTATTTTTTTTTTCACGGCTCTGCCTTATAAACTTCTGTGAAGCACTTGGGGGGGGTCTAGTTTAAAAAATGGGGTCACTTGTGGGGTTTTTCTACTGTTTAGGTACATCAGGGGCTCTCCAAACGTGACATGACACCCGCAGACCATACCATCAAAGTCTGCATTTCAAAACGTCACTACTTCCCTTCCGAGCCCCTAAGTACGCCGAAACAGTGGTTCCCCCCCACATATGGGGTACCAGTGCACTCAGGACAAACTGGACAACAACTTTTGGGGTCCAATTTCTCCTACTACCCTTTTAAAAATAAAAAATTGCGGGCTAAACAATCATTTTTTGAGAAAAAAAAATATTTTTTATTTTCACTGCCCTGCGTTATAAACTTCTGTGAGGCACTTGGGGGTTCAAAGTGCTCACCACACATCTAGATAAGTTCCTTGGGGGGGTCTAGTTTCCAAAATGTGGTCACTTGTGGGGGGGTTTCCACTGTTTTGGCACATCAGGGGCTCTCCAAACGCGACATGACACCCGCAGACCATTCCATCAAAGTCTGCATTACAAAACGTCACTACTTCCCTTCCGAGCCCCGACGTGTGCCCATACAGTAGTTTTCCCCCACATATGTGGTATCAGCGTACTCAGAACTAATTGGACAACAACCTTTGGGGTCCAATTTCTCCTGTTACCCTTGGGAAAATAAAAAATTGGGGACTAAAAGATCATGTTTGTGGAAAAAATATGATTTTCTTATTTTCACACTCGGGTGTTATAAACTTTAGTGAAACACCTTGGGGTTCAAAGTTCTCACCACACATCTAGATATGTTCCTTAAGGGGTCTAGTTGCCAAAATAGTGTCATTTGTGGGGGTTTTCCCACTGTTTATGCACATCAGGGGCTCTCCAAACGCGACATGGCATCCAGCCAATTCTGCATTAAAAAAGTCAAACGGCACTCCTTCCCTTCCAATCTATGCCATGCACTCAAACAGTGGTTTAACTCCTCATATGGTGTATCAGCGTACTCAGGACAAATTGCACAATAACTTTTGGGGTCTTGTTACCCTTGGAAAAATAAAAATTGGGGTGAAAAGATCTTTTTTTGTGGAAAAAATATGATTTTTTTATTTTACCACTCTGTGTTATAAACTTATGTGGAGCACTTGGGGGTTCAAAGTGCTCACCACAGATCTAGATAAGTTCCTTAGGGGGTCTAGTTTCCAAAATGGTGTCACTTGTGGGGGGTTTCCACTGTTTAGGCACATCATATGTTCTCTAAAAGCAACATGGCGTCCAATCTCAATTCCAGCCAATTTTGGTTTGAAAAAGTCAAACGACGCTCCTTCCCTTCTGAGCCCTGCCGTGCACCCAGATAGTGGTTTTCCCCCACATATGGGGTATCGGCGGACTCAGGAGAAATTGCAAAACAACTTTATCTGACCATTTTCTCCTTTTACCCTTGTAAAAATGAAAAAAATTGTTTGTAAAAGATCATTTTTGTGACTAAAAAGTTAAATGTTGATTTTTTCCTTCCACGTTGCTTCAGCTCCTGTGAAGCACCTGAAGGGTTAATAAACTTCTTTAATGTGGTTTTGATCAGCTTGAGAGGTAAATTTTTTAGAATGGTATCACTTTTGGGTATTTTCATCCATATAGACCACTCAAAATGACTTCAAATGTGAGGTGATCCATAAAAAAAATGGTTTTGTAACTTTTGTTGTAAAAAAGAGAAATCGCTGGTCAACTTTTAACCCTTATAACTTCGTAACAAAAAAAAAATTTGTTTCCAAAATTGTGCTAATGTAAGGCTGGTTTCACATTAGCGTTTTTTTTGCGCAGCGCATCGTGCTCATCCGATCGCTTGCATCATACACCCCTTTGCTTAACATGGCGGGCGCATGGTTTAGCGTTTGCATGCGATCATCAGCGTTTTCGTGCGCATGTTATTTCGAGGTGAGCGCCTTGGCGCGCACGACGCAACATGTTGCATTTTTGGTCCGCCCAAAGTCGTTAAAAAAAATGCATACTTTCGCTGTGCGCACGGAGTGTGCCAAAACAACGCATTACAGTCTACGGGATCGAAGGCGTGTGCATGGATATGCGCACGCCCGCGTTTTAGTATGCATGCGTTGTAAAAGATTACACATGTCTAGACACTGGTTTAAACCACCCCCTACACAAAGAAACATTGTTTGGGGGGTAGTGTACGTATATAAAAGAAGGTGTTGGCACTGGCAGTCCACTACTCTACAGCCTGCTACAGATAGCTAGCCTGCTACACAAGGAGCTTTCAACAACTGGGATAATGTGAGTATAAAAACCTAATGTCTGTCTCTCCTTTACTCTCAATTTATTATGTACTAATGTCTCTTTTTTTATTGCAGCATGTCTTCTGGAGAGGAATTTGTGCCGGCCCCTGGTGAACTGGCCCAAGCAGAGAGTACCTTCCTTCCCTACTGATTGGTAAGTATTTGCAGTTGCATGTACACATGTGGCAAATTATTTTTTTTTTTTCGTTTTTAGACCTCATCATCCACAGCAGCGGAGGAAGAGCGGGAGCAGCCAGTCCTTGTGCAGGCGGGGAGACGGCCTGTATGTATAGACTGACTGATTGTACTCTTTTTTTCCCCTGACTTTTTTATTGCCTGTTTTTCCTGTTCAATCTTGCTTCTATTCTGAATCTTGCTTCTATTCTGTCTTGTTTTCTATCTTTTTCATTTCCAAATATTTCCCAGATTAATCTTTTTCTTTCTTTTCTAGGCTCCACAACGGGATGAGGAACTCGCCCTGGACAATGACGCTGTGATCTAGTTAGTCCAGGAGCGAGTCCCGTTGTGGGACAGCCGTGATCCACTGCACTGTGACAACGTGGTGATCCGGCGGCTCTGGAATGAGGTGGCCGCAGCGCTGATGGATGGCTGGTTCAACGCCTCTCCCCGAGTCCGCAGAGAATTTCGTAAGTATTTCAATGCTGTGTGATGCAGCAGTGACCTTGGCCGGGATCACACAACTTTGTGTAATGCTAGTAACTCCTGTGAGTTTCTAGCATTACACACATTTGTGTTATCCCGGCCTACAGTGCATTGTCTCATTTTTTTTTCCCCCACAATGTGAACAAAGTCAGAATCCGCTGGCGCTCGATGAAGGACCGCTTCAACAGGGACCTGAGGCAGGAGAACCGGGTTGCCAGTGGTGCTGCGGCAATGACCTCCACCAAATATCGTTACCATCCGGCGTTGGCCTTCCTAAGACCGGTCCTTACCACAAGATCATAAGTATTTTGTTGTTGTATTGTCTTGTGTTGTATTGTGCTTTTCTATTCCACAGCAGTCGGCGCTTTGACTATTGTAAATGCATGATACTAATGTTTTTCTTTTCTTTACACATCACCTGGAGCAGCACCCTGCAACCTGGTCCTGGAGCGGTCCTTCAGCGAGCTGCGTCGGACCCGTCCCAGCCATTCACGAGCCAAGAAGCACCTTGTGGGTCGGCAACACAGACAGCTGGAGACCAGGAAGCTGGTCCATCAGGTGTTCCCCTGTCCCAGGTCTCTGCCACTGGTCTTGCGGGCCTCAAGGTGTTGAGCGACAAACTGGAAAGCGGTTTTACCCTAATGGAAACACGCTTCCAGTCTGTTGAGCGTCGACTTGATCATCTGGAAGCCGAGCTCAACAGACCAGTGCACCATTTCTTTCACCAAATTGAACGGGGCATGGCGGAACACCTTAGTCCTGAGCTCCAGCTGACTGTGATGCAGGCCTGCAACACTGCTTACATGCAGGCTTTTCCAACCGTGCCACCACTGACTCGCTTCATATCCCTACCGACTTCTGCTGCATACCACTGCTCGGCCACCAGCATTCCAAGCCATGCCGAACACCAGTATACGACAGCATGTCCCAGTGCAGCTGGACACTGCCCCGCCACCACCATGCCAAGTGCTGCTCCTGCTTGGACATCCTCCACCCCAGCTTGGACCTCCACCACCTCCACCCCTGCTTGGACCACCTCCACCTCCAGGACAACCACCACCACCGAGCAGCAGCTGGGGGACCCACACTCGTTATTTGGGACCACGGACCCTGGCAGGATCTCCATCACCACCAGCATGCAACAGCATCATCTGGATCCTGCCAGGAGGTCCCCCAGCTCCAGGAGGTCCCCCAGCTCAAGGAGGTCGAAGAAGGAGAGTACAAAGTCTGGCCACAGATTGTAAAAAAAATTAAAATCTTTTGTTCTCCCTACCCCCTCACCTCCCACTGTGTCTGACCCGCTCCCTTCCCCCACAACTTTCGTCGCCTCTTCACCTAGAACCCCTTCGTCGCCTTCCTTAAGTCATTCCTTGTCCCTCCACACCCCCAAGTTCCCACCATCTTCCCCCAAATGTCGCTAATTTATTTTTTGTTTTGTTTGTTTGTCAAAAAATGTCATTTTGTTTTTCCCCAACTGTTTGGTTAAATTGTGTCTTTCGCCACCTACATACACTGCGCCGTACACTCTGCGATTTTGCCACCACATAGCTCCAGTACTGACACATGCTTCTTGTGTCAGTCCTGGAGCTATGTGTTGTCAAAACCACAAATATATGACTTGTATTTTCACCACCAGTCTATTCAGTCTGCAAATATTGGTCAGACTGAATTGAGGATGGTGGGGAGTGCAAGGCATATCTATTCTCACCATGTCAGGTATTATAAAGGGTGAGTTGAGGATGGTTTGTTTTGCCCATCATCATTTCACTCTTTGTGACACAAGGCCAGGGGATTCTAGATATACCTTGGAAGTAACCACATAATCTATTCAGTCTGTGGTGAATAGACTGAAGAGATGATGGAGAAAATACACGTCATATCTGCAATACCCTGGCCTGGTATCATAACTATTTAGCACACCTGGCCAGGTGACTATACCTATGAGTTGTCATCTGCAGCGTCGCTTCAGTCTTCATTATCTATTGCAAGCAGACTGGAGAGATGCTGGAGGAACTCATGTGTATTCACCTGCCCAGGTGTCCTAAAATTCTGAAGTCAGGATGCGTTTTTTTTGGCATCCTCACTTTAGCATGACACCAGGCCAGGGGATTGTAGAAGTTGTATAAACTTTATCATCTCTCCAGTCTGCATGCATACTGAAGCCACAGTGGAGATACTACAACTAATATTTATAGACATATGGTCAGGTGTCATAAAGAGTGAAGGATGCAAGTACATCCCAAAATCACTATTTGCAACATCAGGCCAGGTGATAAATATTAGTTGGATTATCTCCACCGTCGCTGCAATCTGCCTTATTGAACACAGACTGGAGAGATGATGAAGGTCATATAACTTTTCTCTGTAGACTCACCTGGTAAGGAGTCCTAGTAAAGCCAGGATGCACAAAACACAGCATTCTGACTTCACTGGGACACCTGGGCAGGTGATTATTGGATTGGAGTGTATAAAGACAGAGTGCACTCAGTACAGGTATCAAAACTGTTTTTTTATTTACATACACACCATAAAATTTTTTTACACCATTTGATCTTGCCATGCCACACGTCCCACATCAGATATAAAGTATGCAGCAAATTGGTCCCTCATTTGGCCAACTTCAACTGATGACCTGAGAGGGTGCTGAGTGAAATCAGGCAATGGGTTGGCAGCTGGTTCATCTAGTTCAAAGTTAGGACGCTCTTTAGCCATAACAAAATTGTGAAGAACCACACACGCTTTCACCACCTCATCCACTGTTTCCAGTTTAAGATTAATGGCTGTGCCGAGAATGTGCCATCTGGACACAAGAATCCCAAAGGCACACTCTACAGTTCTACGTGCCCTTGTGAGTCTGTAATTAAAGATTTTTCTTGTGTGGTCCAAGTCCCGGCTGGAGTAGGGTTTCAGCAGGTTTGTGCACATTTGAAAGGCCTCATCCCCAACCATTACAAATGGCAGTGGCGGACCTTCGGTGTGGGGAAGAGGCCGTGGCAGAGGAAAATTAAAATGGTTGCCATACAACCTACGGCCCATGTCCGAGTTCTTAAAAGCCTGTGAGTCATTGCCCCGGCCAAATGCCCCAATGTCCACCGCAACAAAACGACAATCTGCATCCGCAATGGCCATGAGTACTGTAGAAAAGTACTTTTTGTAGTCATAGTACTCCGATCCACTTTTGGCGGGTTTGGTTATCCTTATGTGTTTCCCATCCACCGCTCCCAAAAAGTTGGGGAAATTGCAGACTGTCAAGGATTGTTCAGCTATTTCAATCCACTTTTCTGCGGTCGGCAGGGGCATAAATTCAGGACAGAGAACGTCCGACAAAGCTCGGCAGGTGTCCGCAACTATTCCCGACAAGGTGGAGATTCCAAGTCGGTACTGGAAGTGGAGTGATTGATAGTGTCTCTCCAGAAGCCAGGAATCTGCAAAACAGAGAAAGAAAAATTGTAAGATTTTTGTCTAGGCTTTGGCAAAAGACTGACATGAAAAAAATTTCTGTACATGGCATAACAATAATTCTGCAGGCTTTTAGTAAAAGGCAGAACAAAAACAATTATACACGCATTGGTTTTTAAATATTACGTACCGTAATGTGACCAGAAGCCGTTCCTCAGTAGGAATCGAACGACGGAGTAGTGTGTCCTGTCTCCGGATGGCTCCTTCAACACGACCAAGCAAATACATGAAGCTTTCTTGGGACATTCGGGTATAGTCATTAAATTTCAACGGGTTTGCCTGGAGCTCGCTGAAGAGGGTGTGGTACGCTCCACGGCTCTCCTGGAGTTCAATAATCGGATGTCTCCAAAAACGCCGCCGCTGCCGTCTTCGCGGTCTCTCTCTGCTTTTGTTGCTGGCAAGCAAATGCAAAAGCCAGAGCCAGCTCGATGTCCAGATCCAAGTTAAAGCGAAAACTCTCCCAACGCAGATCCATGGTGACACAGGACACAGCAGCAAAATCTGAAGAATTCAGCTGTAACAGGGTCTATATAAAGAATTCCCATGACACTCGCCCACTGGTGTCCCATTGGTGGAGTCTGTTTCAAGGATTTTCCTCCTGTGAAATGTGATACTTTAGAGAACGCATGCGCCTAAAAAACGGAAATTCATGTAAAAACGCTTGAAAATGCATGTAAATGCTGCTTTTTTTGTGGTTATGCGCACATTGATGCGTTAAAAAAACCATGCTTGCATGCATTTTTGCACACGTTTTTAATTGTGCACAAAGACGCTAATGTGAAACTAACCTAAAGTAGACATGTGGAAAATGTTATTTATTAACTATTTTGTGTCACATAACTCTCTGGTTTAACAGAATAAAAATTCAAATTTTGAAAACTGCGAAATTTTCAAAATTTTCGCCAAATTTCCAATTTTTTCACAAATGAACGCAAAAATTAATGACCTAAATTTACCACTAACATGAAGCCCAGTATGTCACAAAAAACAATCTCAGAATCGCTAGGATCCGTTGAAGCGTTACTGAGTTATTACCTCATAAAGGGACACTGGTCAGAATTGCAAAAAATGGCCAGGTCATTAAGGTCAAAATAGGCTGCGTCATGAAGTGGTTAATATGTTGAATGACCATTGTGTGGGTCCTGTAGCTTGTCGACTGGCAAAACAGAGAAGTAAAACTATGTAAATCCATTATATAGTCAAACAATGCTTAATCCCATCACCCCTTTTCCTTGACCTGTGAATAACGGCTCAAAGAACATTTGTGAACTATAAAAAGATAAAAAGAGGATATACTATACGTCTCTGTCACATTATACACCTAGACATCCAAATAGCCAAAGAACTATATACGCTTTAAAAGACAGCAGCCAAGACATCATGGCTCCATCACGAGGGGCACAGATTTGACATTCTACAGGATGTCAGCTTAGGGGACCATGGCCCAGGCTGAAAGAATACATATTTGTTCCATTGACCATCACTGAATCATGGATACATTTGGGGTAGTCAGGATTTGGACCCACCGGTCACCTGAGCCCCATAGATAAATTTGGGAAAGTCAGGAATGGGACTCACCGATCACCTGGCTCTATGGGGAAGCCAGGTTGTGACCCTCCGGTGATCTGGTCTTGTACCTCAATGGACTGACAGCTTCTTAAGCTTCTTGTTACTTCCTCTCTGTGTGTGTCAGTGGAAGGGTGAGACTAATTTTGCACCATCTTGGGTATGTTGCTGAGACTGTTCTATGTGTTATTTGCCTGTTTTGTGGTTCAATAAAGTATTGCCATACTGTTTTACCCTCACCCTGTGTTGTCCGAGTAGTATAGTGCCCACGATAAAAGGAGAGAAGGCATTTGGTGATGATCCCTGCTCCATGTGCTTTCAGCTAGCGGACTAGAGCACCTACTGACCCCTGTGCTTCACATTAACTTTTTTGGGGGATAACCCTCATCAGTTAAGATGGCCATACACTTTTACTAGTGACAGCTATTACTATTAGGGTGCGTGTCCAAGGTCAGAAATAGCAGCGTTTCGGATGAAGCGTATTTTAGTGGTTAGGAATTTATAGAAATCCCATTACCACTGTGCTTCTATTTAAAGATGCGTAAAGTCACCCACAATGCGGGTTTATGAGCTGCAGCATGTTCATATTAGTAGCGGAGTAGCTAGTCTCTGATGCATATTTTTAACAGAAAGTCATTACATGCGGTAAATCCACATGTACCTAAATACAGTAATACAGTTATCTGAATTAACCATAAGTTGAATTAGCAAAGGATGAAGGCAGGGCATTCCTTGCACTCATCAGGCATTATATGGACTGCACCTTACATCATTGCTGTAGAGCTCTAAAGATAAAATTACTTGGGAAAAGTGTATTATTTCTATGCTTTCAACAATCTCATTATTTCCAAATTGTTTAGCCACATCCTGTTTCCCTATTTTGTGCTTTTGAAATTTGCTTTTCAATAATCAGGTCAATGCCTTTTAGCCATGCTATTATATAAGTTCTATGTATTTTTGCCATATTCTTACATCAATCATGTCCATGTTTTTCAGTAATGTTCTCAAATCACATGTCTAGATCATTCGGTGATAGCTTTACATTATTTTGTATGGTTCATAGTTACGCACTTATATAATTTAACATCCATATACAATTCTCCTTGAATTCTTACATGTGCATCAGTCTTATATTTCCATCTATTTATACAATAAAAAAATATAAATAGACTAATTTACAGGTATTGTCTTGGGTCTGTGTTTTTGGGTTTGCTATGCAGGTTGGAAATGGCTGCAGAAGCATTGGTGTAAGGTATCTGATGCAATCATCAAAAGTCTTAATAGAGGTCTGGGACAAATGGAGAAGAAACACTAGATTACTTACCGGTAATTGTGTTTTATGGAGTCCACAACAGCACCCACTTAAGAGAGGGGATCCGCACATAGGACAGGAAACCTACAGACAAAAAGGGGAGTTCCCCCTCGCCTCATCAGTTGGATTACAGAGCATAAGAGGAACCGCAAATAACATTTAGACAATCTCCATAATAACTAATCAATATACATAAATATATACAACCACCACCAGGAGTGAGTCACAAACACTCATATATTTGTTGTTCCTTCCTATCTTTTTTTTTCATATATAACTAAGGAAGGGAAGTGAGTGGGTGCTGTCGTGGACTCCATAAAACACAATTACCGGTAAGTAATCTAGTTTTTTTCTTCTCGCCACGACAGCACCCATTTGAGACACTTTCAGAGAACCATCACCTGGGAGAGACCACTGTACTGAGGACATATCTCCCAAAAAGCAAGACAGAGCATGATGATAAATCAAGCCTATAGTGGTTGTAAAAGGTAGATGGTGAAGACCAAGTTGCTGCTTTACATATCAGATCAATCGAGATGTCCGCCTTCTCAGCACAGTAGGATGCCAAAGCCCGAGCTGAATGGGCCCTTACTCCGTCCGAGGGATTTTCACCTTTCACTGAGTAGACCAGACAGATTGCATCTCTGATCCATTGTGATAAAGTGCTCTTTGTGACTCCAAACTCCTTCCTGTGGCCTTGAAAGGACACAAACAGAGCTCTACTCTGCCTCCAGGAATGAGTTCTTTTTATATAATGTAGGACAGCTCTCTTCACATCTAAAGTGTGGAATCTCTTTTCTTCAGGAGTAGAAGGGTTAGCAAAAAAGGAGGGAAGAAAAATCTCCTGACCTCTGTGAAATTTAGCAACTACCTTAGGGGGGTAGGAAGGGTCCAGTTTCAGCACTATCCTATCAGAAAAAAACTAAAAGAACAGGAGGATCTATAGATAGAGCCTGTATGTCACTAACTCTTCTAGCTGATGTTAAAGCGACTAACAAAGAAGTTTTTAACGATAGGCATTTTAAAGAAGCTGACTCCAAAGGCTCAAATGGAGGACCTGTCAGAGCATCAAGGACCAAGTTCAGGTCCCAAGGAGGTAAACGAGCAATGTGTATAGGGTCACTATGCTCACTTGCTGTAATAAACCGTGAAACCCATCTATCACCGGCCATATTATAACTATATAGGTCTCCTAAAGCTGAAGTCCCAGCTCCCGACTCCTCTGCAGAAACTCAAGGATTGCAGAAATTGGTAACTCATTAGAGAAGGGCCCCATATGGAACTCAAGGAATTTTTTCCACAACCTACTGTATATCTTAGTTGTGGATTGCTTTCTACTCTGGAAAGGAGTGTTGTTCAGGTTGTCAGAAAAACCCATTAACTTCAACTGCTGACTCTCAAGTTCCACGCCGTCAAGTGGAGACCCCTCATCTGATGACGGAAACCAAAGTCTCTTGGGCCAAAAAGGCGCGATGAGGCTCACCTCTCCTTTCTCCCTGATCTTCCTGATGATTAGAGGAAGCACAATCATTGGAGGAAATGCATAGACACGACTGAAATGCCAAGGGAACTGGAGGGAGTCGACCATTTCTGGTTGGTCTGCCCTGTTCAGAGAGGCAAATCTTTGGTCCTGTCTGCTGGCTCTGGTAGCGAACAGGTCTATCTCTGTAAGCCCACACAAGTCTACTATCTTCCTCAAGATTTTGTGACTGAGAACCCATTCTCCTTGATGCAAAATATGGCTACTGAGGAAGTCCGCTTTGAGATTGTCCACTCCCCTGATGTGAAGGGCTTAGAGGGACAGGAGATGGGTTTCGGTCAGTTTGAGGATTTCCACGGCAGTAGGCTTCAGAGGCTTTGGCTGCGTTCTGCCTTGCCGATTTATATATGCGACTGACGCAGTATTGTCTGATAGAATCCTCACATGAGACCCCCACAGCTGTGGAAGAAAGTTATGTATTGCGTGACTGATTGCCTTTCACTCCCTTAAGTTTGATGAGTCATCAGCTTCTTCTATGGACCACCGCACCTGGGTCAGATCATCCCACAGAAAATCCCCCAATCCATAGGGACTAGCATCAGTAGTAACTATCCTAGAAGGTCTCATTACCCATGGAACTCCCCTAGAAAGATGATCCCGAACTAACCACCAGGACAGGGAGTTCATTACTTCTAACGACAGAGTCATTTTGCCATTGAGGAGACCTTGCAGTTGTTCTTCCGCACAGAAAATTTCTTGCTGCAGACACCTAGTATCAAATTGAGCCCATTGAACAGCTGGAAAACAGGACATAAGGGACCACAGGAGGGACACTGCATCTCTCAGTGCCATATGAGGGCTATTAATTGCCATCGTAACCTTATCCATTATAATCAGTATCTTTTCCACCAGGAGGAGACACCTCTGACTTACTGAATCTAGGTATAGGCCCAGGAAGGACTGAAGAGTTACCAGAACTAGTCTGGACTTGTCCAGAATGATTATCCAACCTAACGCCTGCAAGGATGAAATCGTGTCAGCAAGGCAACCCATACATTGGGAGGCAGACTTCCCTACTATCAAGAAATCATCCAAATATGGAATAATAAGTGTGTCCCGCAAACGCAAATAAGCCATCACCTCCAATATCAATTTAGTGAAAATACGAGGAGCCATGGAAAGACCAAATGGCATCGCTGTGAATTGGAAATGTCGGACATGACCTCCAATGATGACAGCCACTCTGATGTACTGTTGGAACTCGACATGTATGGGCAGATGGTAAGACGGTAATAGGCATCCTTCAGGTCCAGGACAGTCATGAAGCAACTGGGGAATGAAAGTTTAATAGCCGATCTTATAGACTCCATCTTGAAGGTGTGAAATCTAAGGAAGGTATTCAATCTCTTCAAATTAGTGATGGTTCAATAAGAACCATCTGGTTTTGAGGCCAGGAACAAAGGTGAATAAACCCCCTTCCCTCCTGGCCCCCCTGGACCTCTACCAGGACATGTTTAGACAACAGACTCAGGACCTCCGACTCAAGAGCCTGTTGTTGTGCAGGGGTTTTAAGAGAGGTCACTATAAAGGAATCCGGGGGATCTGACGAAACTCTAGCTTTAATCCAGATGATATTAGGTTCAGGGTCCAGGGATTCGATGTAATCTCACCCCATTTGTGGCCAAAGAATTTTAATCGGCCACCCACAGGAGGGTCAGGGTTAACGGAATTTGTTTCCACTCTTGGAAGAGGATCCACTAAAAAGGGCACCTTTTTGTTTGGACTCCTTAGCCTCCCAGTGATCTTGGTCTCTATAGGACTTCCTTTTACCGAATGGTCGCTTCTTGAAGGCCCTCCTGTAGGACAGAGCAAATTGGTTAGGGAACCCCTTCTTTCTCTCCCCAGCCTTAGTGAGGATCTCATCGAGCACCTTGCCAAACAGGTACTCATCCTGGCATGGAATTGCGCACAGCAAGCATAATTTGTGAGACCAGCTGATCTAGCAGTCAAGCGTAGAGAGTCCGCAGAAACATCAGCTAGATATGCCACAGCTCCCCTGATCAATGGGATAGAAGACAATAGCTTGCCTCCAGGAACTCTTTTCCTGATCTGTTCCTCTAGTTAATCCACCCAGACCAATATTGACCTTGCTGTACATGTGCCAGATATAGCCGGTCTAAAGGCCCCAGTACAGGATTCCCATGATCTTTTGAGCAACATCTCTGCCTTGCAGTCCAGAGGATCAGATAGAACCCCAGAGTATTCTATGCGTAGGGCAGAAGGTTTAGATGTCGAAGCCACTGCAGCATTCACTTTGGGAACTTTAGACCAGGTTGCCAAATCTTCATCGTCAAAGGGATACTTCCTCTTGGAAGATAAGGGAAGGAACCCTCGCCAAATGTTTGTCCCACTCCCTCCTGACCAGATCCTTTACCGCTTCGATAACCAGAAACAAATCGCCTCTTTTTTTGCGAGAGGCCTGCAAACATGATCTCCTGTGTAGTCCTGCTTTCTATTGTATCTGAAAGTCCCATGGTATTCCTAACCGGTTTTACCAGGTTATCAATGCTTTCTATGGGAAAACAGGATTGCCCCTCCTCATCAGATGATGATGAATGTGACGAACAGGCGGACCTAACCTGGTCAATATCGGAAGAGGAGCTGGAGACAGGGGTAGCACTCCTTGTTCTGGTCCTAGGCTCCTTAGGTTTGTCTGAGCGCTCTAGGGACCGGAGCTCCTCCTTTATCATTGCCAATATATCAGAGGACCTGACAGATGATTCCTCCTCTAAAGTCTGGCTGATACACTTCTGACAAAGTCTCTCAGTATAGATGTCAGGAAGAGGCTGTGAGCACAAGGCACATACTCTATGTTTAGATTTTTTAACTTTCTTAGCCTAAAGGGGGTACACAGAAAGAAGGGGTAATCAGCTTAGTAGGCAGAGCCATGAAACACTCAGTGAAGCTTGTCAATGTTCTACCGGTTCTGGAGGTGGAGGCACAGCATGAGTTTAAGACGGCTCAGATGTCTTGCTCCGTTCACTCTTATCAGTGGAGCTGCCCTCTCTGGAGCGCCCACTGCTGCTCTTGGATTTGTTGTGGATCTGCACCTCCACCACCTGTGGGCACACCTCGAATTCTCCTTGAGAGGTCATCTTGCGAGCACACCAGCAGCGGGACGCCGCTGGATTTTAAACTTACAGTCCGCACATAGACCTCTCCAAGCTGGGATACAGCTCCCCGGAACCCCGGAAGTGAATCCTGAGCCCTTCCAGGTCAGAAACACTAAATGGCCAGTGCGCATGCGTGGGGGCCGAAACCTGGAAGTGCGGCTCGATGGAAGCGCAGGGCGGCCGATGCCCGCACCCTGTTCCCCCCGGATGAGTGCCGTCTGTGCCTTACCGCACTGTGTTCCACGTGAGCCAGGGCAGCCTCTCCCGGACCCTGGCCTCATGCCATCCACCGCCAGACCAGGGGGAGTCTGTCAGGCAGGGCTCCCCTGTCACTGCTTCTGGTGCCCCAGACCCTGCCGTTCACAAGGAAACCGCACAGAGGGCTGCAAATGGACCAAGTAACCTCTTTAGCTTCATGTTCCCATAAGGACAGGAAACCAAGTGAGGAGGTGAGGGGGACCGCCCCTTTTTATCTGTAGGTTTCCTGTCCTATGGGCCGATCCCCTCTCTCAAGTAGGTGCTGTCATGGCAAGAAGAAAAAAAGCATAATTAACTTGTAGAATCAGAATAGCCACTGGATTTATATGTACTGTAATGACATGTAAGATTCACAGACCACCTGTGTAGAACTGGTATCTATCTTTATATGAATATTTTATAGTGTTATTTTGATGCAATACTGTCTACAGTTCCTATTTAAAAAAAAAACATTTGCCTAACACACCCACAAATGTCATACGTAATAACTCTGCCTGACTGCTTTCACCACCTAGTCTGCCTCAGACCGTAGAGCTTGGGTACTCTTTTTGGTGGCTACACCCCTTATCTAAGCCACAGGAAAATGTATCTATTCTTAGTTTACCCTGATGCAGTAATATTTTTACCCATTCTATGCATTTAGAAATTTGCTGTTGGCAACTAATTTTTTAGGTTTTCAATTTGGTCCCCCAAAAAAATATACTTCAAAAGGACTCAAAGTTTTTTAAAGGATTTGGCGCCAACTTACGGAATTGTATTATGCGAGAACCCTTCCCAGTTACTTTTTGGTCAGTAGACACTAAGGAATGTGCACACGAGTAGGAATGGGCAGCGATGCTGGCTATTGAACGCAGGAGATTCCGCATGTGTTCACTGAACCGTGCGGATTCACAGCGTCCAACACGTTGTATGGGTGAAATTTATCTTAGGGAGAATCCCGTTTCTGCAAGACAAATAGACATGCTGCGGTCAGGAGAGACGTGCTGCAGGTCCGTGTCCGCGGGTGAGCCGCAGGCGTCTGTGAACACATAGTGAGCATGGGATTTCTTGAAATCCAATCCACTATGCTGTGACATCTAGACGCAGCGGGTTGGACGCAGGAGAAGTACGCAGCAAAATACCCACAGCGTTTACTGATCGTGTACATGTACCCTAATACTTCTACCTTAATGTACTATGGCCATGAGCATTTCAAGCATTAAGTACTACTAAGATTATTTTTCATTATAGCATTAATAACCACAATGTATATAGTTTCTCTACATTTTCCAGCTTTACATCTAATGCATAACAAAATACCTCTTCAGTTTTGCTGGGTGGAAGTAGGATTTGTCAGGCAAGGTAAAAAAATTTAGTAACCAGTACTGTATATTGTATAGTGAGAGGAGAAGGCTTTGTCTGGCATTACAACATAATAAAACAGAAAAAGGTTCTTGAGCCTCCAACACTTCTCTCATACCCATTTATAGAGTTCTCACATTATAGAAGCCAGACTGCAAACTCAGCAAACTATTGCTATCAATAAAATCAGTTCAATACCTGTAAATATTCTTCATCCTTTCCCTGAACTTCTTGTCAGTATTGGTTTCTATCTTTATGAGTTGTAAGAATATCAACTGCATAATAGATACTTTACCCAATGAAAAAAATCTTTCTTCTACACTGGCAAGTTTCACACTAAGGGTATTTGCACACGTTGCGGATTGGTCTCAGGAACTTCCTGAGCGGATTCTGCCGCTCTTGGCAGAAAACGCATATAAAAATCAGCGCGTTTTATTTACGGATTTTGTGCAGATTTTTTGCATATTGGCATGCATTTTTTGCCCTGCGGATTTCATTAATTCAATGGATGTAGGAACGCAGCAGATCCACAAAAGGAATTGACATGCTGCGGAAAATAAACTGCTGCAGATTCCGTGCGGAATTTTCCGTAGCATGTGCACAGCAATTTTTTTTCCCATTGCTTAACATTGTTTGGTCATAGACTTGCAGATCTGCTACAAATCTGGGCAGAAAATCCGCTGCAGATCTGCAACAAATCCACAACGTGTGCGCATAGCCTTACTGTTATGAAGTCAATAGGACTCCCTAT
>VIAB01008013.1:48947-67313 GCA_009801035.1 Oophaga pumilio
GACGTCCTCCATAGTGCTGTCAGGGGGACGTCCTGGAAAATGAACATTTAACTTTTTTCACAAAAATGTGTGCTAGAGAGTCTCCTGTCAGACTGAAATCAAGCTGTACAGCCCAGTTCTTCCTTGGAAGAGACTGCTGTAATCATACAAGCAGCCAGTGAAACGCTCATTCAGTGGAGGAAATAATTTGTAAGGTCGTTTAAAAATCATTGCTCCCATCAGCATATTGTTTTTGGCAGCAGGTCTCTTATTTACACAGGGTAATCTATTACCACAGGAACACCCTTTCCCGGTAATCTATTACCGCTCTATGCATGGAAGTGCAGTCGGCCTATCTTAATGGCCAGTGTAATCTAAGCTCTAGGTTAGATTAATGGTGCATTTTTTAAGGGATGCAACTGTGTATCACTTATATATAATTTATCATCTGGTTTTGATGCACTTATTTTATTTTGCAATGGATGGGAATATAAATTTTTCTTTTTCATCAAACATAGCGTCATATCTTTGATAAAGATGTTTTTGTTAGGATGTGTTGAGTTCCCAGTATGGAGAATTTTATAAAGATTTCTGTTTTAGGATGCTGATGTTTCACATGTAAGATAACTAATGATAATACTATTATGATTGTTTATCACTGACCATCACAACACCTACAGGATTGCTCTCGAAGGCCGGTGTCACACTTGCGAGTTTGATGCGTGTAAGTCGCACGACTTTCTCGCATCAACACCCGGCAAGGCCGCCCGCTCTTGGACCCGGGTGTGCGGCTGCATAGAAATACATGCAGCCGCACACTCGGGTCCGAGAGCAGGCGGCTGTGCCAGGTGTTGATGCAAGAAAGTCGTGCGACTTACTCGCATCAAATTGCAAGTGTGACGCCGGCCTAAGGAAGAAAAAAGCAGCAAGTGGGGAGAAATTGTGAAAAATACGCAATTCTGACATTGTTTTTTGGGAATTTTTTTTACGGTGTTACAACTGACCTTGCAATGTGATACTGTTAATCAGTACAATTATGGCAATACGAAATATGTCCATTTTTTTTTATTATGTTAGCGGTGAAAAATGTTGGCATTTGTGTCATCATTTTCCAAGACCAGTAACGTTTTCATTTTTCCATCGATGAAGCTGTGTGACAGCTTATTTTTTTCTATTGATACCATTTTGGGACATATATTAAGTTTTGATAGCTTGTTACAGCATTTTTGTTGTATTGCAGCGACCCAAAAAAATTAAATTTGGTGTTCCTGATTTTTTTTTTTATTTACGGTGTTTGCCAATCGGGTTATTTATTTTTCTATTTTGACAGATGGTACTTTTCGCATCATAGTGATAGCACGTGTGTATTTTTTAATTTGAACTTTTATTTTTTTTTTTTCACATTTGTACTTCAAGTTGCAATCGTCTGATCACTTGTGCTATACATAGCAGTGCATTAGCATGATACGACCAGAGTCACATCCGTAATCATAGATTCCTGGTCTTTTCATGCTTTTACTAGATTTACATGATACAGTTGCTCGGCTTTCCTCTTATGGGGCGGATATACTTGGTAATTCACCTCCCCAACCATTTCCCTGACTTTATATGTCCCTTGTCACTTGGCCATGAATTTACTTTCTGTGGTGGGCACTTAGACTAATAACCAATCCCCTTTTCTAAAGGACCCGATGGTGGCCTTTTTACTATACGTTCAGCTTTGCGCTGCCTGGGAATCTCCAAGATGTTCCTTCACTATAGGCATCACTGCCGCAACCTGGTCCTGGATACTCGCCACGTGCTCTATTACGCTTTTTTGGGAGTAGGCTACTGTTCCCACATCTCATTGTCTACGTCAAGCAGGAACCTGGGATGTCTACCGTATAAAAGCTTGAATGGACAAAACCACGTTGAACACTGCGGTACCTCTCGGACAACAAACACTACATAGGGCAGTAACATAGCTCAATGCCTACAATCTTTGAAGACCACTTTGTTTAGCATAGATTAAAATCTTTCAACTAGACCATCGGTAGGTGGGTGGTACACCGACGTTCGCAATTATTTAATCTGGAGCAGCTTGCACAGTTCCTTTGTCACCTATTTAAGTAGCCCAAGGCAGCAGAACATGGCAAACAGCTCTGGGGCAATAAGTTTAGCTTAAGGTACTGCCACACTAAACGCTCCCGCTAACGATCTCGTTAGCGGCGCATACTAATGAGATCGCTAGCGGGATCGTTTTAATATCGCTAAATGTGTGCCACATTTAGCGATATAGCTAACGACGCTATCGCCGTTAGCGATCTTCTTAGCGATTTAGCGGTACAAAAGTACCGCTAAATCGCTAAGAAAAGGTGCCACACTTAGCGATAACATACTTACCAGCGGGGCGCCAGCGACGAGAATAGGGTCCGGATCGTTTCCGGCGACGAGCGAGATCCCAGCAGGAAGCTCGTCGCCGGAAGCTGCCACACACAGCAACATCGCTAACGGGATCGCTAAATAGTGACGTTTTTTAGCGATCCCGTTAGCGATATTGTTTAGTGTGGCAGTACCTTTAGGTGTGACAAAGCAGAATTGCTTCCAGGTAGCTAGTAGCATAGTCTACTACCACCAGCTGACTTTACAATGTGCCCTACCAGATCCACAGCAATTAATTCAAAATTTACCTCTATAATAGGCAGAGGAACCATAGAACTATAGAGACTTGCGGTAGGTGTGTTCAGCTGACACTCTGGATAAGACTCACGAAACTTCTGCACGTCTCCATAACTCTCGGGCCAAAAGAAACCCTGCAGAATCCGCTCCTGCATATTTCAACCCCAAGATGACCACCTATCATGTGTTTGGGGGCCATCTCGAGCATCACCCGACAGTAGTACTGAGGCACTACCAGCTGTTCCTCTTTTGTCAATCCGATATTGCAACTCCTGGTTGACTGCCATTTGCAAAAAAAAACACCTCTAATCCAGGTTGCTGAGCCACCCCATTTATCTCTATCACCCTTTCCTGTTTCTGGGAAAGTGTTGGACATTTCCAGGGATACTTCCAGCTTCAGGATTGACAGGATTTCCTCGACTTCTTCTGCTAACACCTCCAGGGGAAACCTATTGGGTTTGCACTCTTTCCCTATGAGGGTAACCCCTACGGCAGGCATCCCTGACTCGAGATCTTCGGGTTCTGCACCTAGTTAGACCTTTATCCTGGGAGGGTTAATTTTACTATCCCAAAAGGAGCAGAACAGTGGCAAGTCTCTTCCCAAGCCCAGTCTCATAAGGAAGGGTGTTTACTACTCCCACCATGTTTAACCTCCAGGCACGGAGTGGAAAAAGGAACCTTCACCGCAGGACACTCCCGGAATATGCCGTGTATACAAATGACCCAGACTTTTCCCCCATGGACCCATGGAAGAGTGTCACTAGGCTTCATGAATCCAAGAAACCCTCCGTCCAGTGCCATTGACATGCACCTGGCACAGATGGGGTTCACCAGCTGAACTGACAGCATCCACAGTGTAAACCCGCAATCCAGGGGTTCAGAAGTCAGGGGGCAGTTGGCAGCCACATGTCCTGGACCTAGGCACTGCCAGGACATGATAGCGGTGACACAGCTAGTCCAAGACAACCGGTTTAGGGGTAACTGATTACCTGCCACCCTCACTCCACATTACCCCCTCTGTGGAGATACAGCATAATATCTTAATTAACCAAACATCTATTTTTAGCAAACCAAGAAGAATAGACTGTTATCTGTATATTGGCGTTTGAATTCATGTGTTGGTCAAGAAAACAGACTTGTTAGCGTAAGCCTGTAATATTGACTTGCAAGCTGATATTTGATATAACCTAGTGTGCTCTTAACCTTGATGACTAGTGATGTTTACTGATATGCTAATTATGCTTTGTGTAAAGGCCCCGTCTCACATAGCGACACGCCAGCGATACCGACAACGATCGGGATCGCTGGTGTGTCGCTACATGATCGCTGCTGAGCTGCCAAACAGGCAGCTCAGGCAGCGATCAGGACAGCGACACTGCGAGTAACGTCGCCTAGTTATCCTCAGTGTACGTTGGATACCAGCCCGCTGATGCAGGGAGTTGGTAACCAAGGTACACTTCGGGTTTCCAGGCGCTGGAAACACACGATCAGGTTAACTACCTGATCTAGGTAGCCTGGGTCCTCTTGCCCCACACAAGCGCTGTATGGCTACTGGAAGAGTTTGCACCAACCTGTCGCCTACTACCCTCTACCATCTGGGCTAGGCTCAAGGTCTCAGGCTGGAGACATTTTTTTTACTAACTGCAACAAGTCATATGCCTGAGACCTAGAGGGTCAGGTCTTCACAAAAGACCACTGGTACACTCATTGTGCCTGTACAAAAGTATTAACCCAAAGTCGAGTAAAATTTCACCTTTGAGTTTCCCCTAGCTGAGGTTAATGTAAGCCTTCTAGGCTCTCCCATCAGGAACGGGGCCACCACTTCAACCCACTGGGAAATCAGCCAGCTCTCCCGCTGTACTGTGCATTCAAACATGGTGAGGAAAGATTCCTTGACATCCTCCGAGCTCCACTTCCTCACTGCTGACCTGACTGTACCGGGCCTCAGGATGAACCAGGGTGGGGGTGCCTCTAGCAGGGGGATGATCTGTTGCTGAATCAGGTTGTTAGTCTGCTGCTGCTGGCACAGCTTATGCTGCTGCTCCTGTTGTTGCCGCTGAAACTGCAGCTGCTGCTGTTGGGTGAGGACCAACTGCCTTAGTAGCTCCTCCATTTTGTGGGAAAGCCTCATCTGTAGCGTTGCAGTCTTGCCACCGATATGCAAAATTGTTTTGGGTATGCCTTAGTTCATACTGCCCGCATTCTCCACCATATGTAGGGCAGCAGCTTTCTCGTCCGTGCAGTAATTAGGCAGTGACCCGAGAAAGTTTAACATTAACATCTTTATTTTCAAACTTACAAAATAAATCCAGAACATTTATCCTCCGGTTTGCAGCCATCATGTCCGTATCAATCTGTTGCCATCGATGACTGCACCACCCTATAATCCATAGGTGCAGTAAAGCCTTGGCTCAAGTCTCTGGTCTGTGTTTCATCTCACACCAACGAGCATAAACAGAACCTTCCTGCTCTGCTATTTTCAAACCAACAACTGACACATCCAAACCGTAACTGAAAATTTAAAGGGAACCTGTCAGCAGTTTTGGCCGATATAACATGTGGCCACTGCCTTTCAGGGCTTATCTACAGCATTCTATAATGCTGTAGATAAGCCACTGATCCAACCTGAAAGATAAGAAAAATTTGTTTTATTATACTCACCCGGGGTCGGATCCAGCGCCTTCCATCTTCATGCGATGCCGGCCTCCTGCTTGCTTCACAGGCTCATCGGCATCGCGCTGCTGCACAGGCGTACTTATCTGCCTGGTTGAGGGCAGAGCAAATTCCTGCAGAGCGCAGGCCCTCTCTGACCTTTCCAGGTGCCTGCTCACTGCAGTACTTTGCTCTGCCCTCAACAGGGCAGAGAATCACGCCTGCGCAGGAGCGCAATACCGGGGAGCCATGAAGCAAGCAGGAGGGCGGCATCGCAAAAAGATGGGAGGCACCAGCCAGGACCTGCGACACCCATCGGACCAGACCGCCCCCCCCGGTGAGTATAATAAAACTTATTTTTCTTATCTTTCAGACTCCATTATACAGGGTGAGCCATTTATATGGATACACCTAAATAAAATGGGAATAGTTGGTGATATCAACTTCCTGTTTGTGGCACATTAGTATATGGGAGGGGGAAAACTTTTTAAAATGAATGTTGACCATAGCGGCCATTTTGAAGTTGGCCATTTTGGATCCAACTTTATTTTTTTCAATGGGAAGAGGGTCATGTGACATTTATCAAACTTATTGTTGAGAATTTCACAAGAAAAACAATGGTGTGCTCGGTTATAATGTAACTTTATTCTTTCATGAGTTATTTAAAAGTTTATGACCGCTTATAAAATGTTTTCAAAGTGCTGCCCATTGTGTTGGATTGTCAATGCAACCCTCTTCTCCCACTCACTCTTGACACACTGATAGCAACACCGTAGAAGAAATGCTAGCACAGGCTTCCAGTATCCGTTGTTTAAGATGCTGCACATCTCGTATCTTCACAGCATAGAAAATTGCCTTCATATGACCCCAAAGATAAAAGTCTAAGTTTGACAGCGACATTTAACGGGTTAATAGCCGTGGGTGGATCATGATGGTCAAAACAGCTGACATGTGCCGGAAAAGATGTGGGCTCAGCGTCGAAGCCCATATCAAAGAGGGAGACACGACATGTGCCGTACATGTAGGGCACAAGTTGTGAAGGGGTTAGGGAAAACAAAATTAAGATTTTGGAGTGGCCTAGTCAAAGCCCTGACCTTAATCTGATTGAAATGATGTGGCATGACCTTAAAAAGATGGTTCATGCTCAGAAACCCTCCAATGTGGCTGAATTACAACAATTCTGCAAAGATGAGTGGCCCAAAATTCCTCCAGTGTTTTGTAAGAGACTCGATGACAGTTATCACAAACACTTGATTGCAGTTGTTACTGCTAAGGGTGGCCCACCCAGCTATTAGTTTTAGGGCGCAATCAGCTATTAGTTTTAGGGCCCAATCACTTTTTCACACAGTGCCCTGTAGGTTTCGATTTCTCTTTCCCTTAATAATAAAGACCTTCATTTAAAAACGGCATTTTGTGCTAACTAGTATTATCTTTGTCTAATATTTAAATTTGTTTTGGTGATCTGAAACATTTGTGACGAACAAGCAAAACAATAGGAAATCAGGAAGGTACAAACAACTATATAACCATGGTGCTCTGGCCGGTAGAGTCCCTGGTAACCATGCGAGCGGAGAGCTGATGGGCACTTGATAATGGATTTGATGGTGCTCCGCGAATCATTAGAAAATGGGTTATTTTTTTTTTTTTAATAACGCACTACCATGTTTCACTGTCAGGATGGTGTTCTTGGGGTGACGAGCTGTGTTGGTATGGCACCAGACATAAAGTTTTACTTGGTGACCAAAAAGTTCAATTTTGGTTTCATCTGAACACAGCACCTTCCTCCATACATTTGGGCAGTCTCCCATATTTGTTGTAGTACCATGTTCTTTCCACTTGATGATAATGAATTTGATGGTGCCCTGGGGTATCAACAGAGATTGGGATATTCATTTATTTATTTTTAAAACCCAATCCTGACTTGTACTTCTTAACAACTTTGTCCCTGACATGTTTGGAAATGTCCTTGGTCTTCATGGTGTGGTTTTGTTTGTGGTTCTTATTGTTTAATGGTGTTGCAGCCTCTGTGTCCTTTCAGAAAAGGCGTGTATATACTGACAGACCATGTAACACTTAGACAGCACTCAGATAGACTTCCTTTCACTAAAAATGTGACTTATGAAGGTAACTGCTTGCACGAGAAATTTTTAGGGTCTTCATAGAAAAGCAGGTGAATACATATGCTAATTATTAGTTATTTGTTCCCTTAAATTTAATTTATGCCTATATTTTTCTCACTTCACCAACTTAGACTATTTAGTGCTGATGCCTCACAAACAAATTGGATTACAAAAATATTTAAACACAGATTGCAATGTAACAAAATAGGTAAAAGCCAAGGGGGATGAATACTTCAGCAAGTAACTGTACATGTGGTAAGCATTCGCTGTACCCTGACGAAGGGGAGTGGCTATTTCCCGAAACACGTAGGTTTTCTGGCCTCCAAAGGACAACCTAGGCCTCAGCCGTGACGCTTCTTCTGCTTCTGACCACGTGGTTACCAGAGATGTTACCGGCTGGAGCTTCCTGGTTATACTTACCTCTCAGAAGACTGCAGCTTCACTCTCCATCACAGCACTTCAGGACAAAAAAGGATAACATTATACTGTGCGCACGAAAGCGCGCACAGTGGAGTCTGCACCCCGAAACTTCTACTGTTGTAGTAGTTTTTTTCTGTACAAATAGACACTTAACCAGACAAATTAGTACTACATCCAAAATTACTTATGGTTGCTCCCTTCATTTATACGGTTTTCCACTCCTCTCCAAACCTATTAGCATGGCAGCCCCATCTAGTTTTACTAATTATCACAGGTGTTAGGGTTCTTTGGATCAGTGAAATCATTCTCTGAGACACAATACCATCCATGAGTTTATTTGAAAAACCAAGAACATCTTTATGACACAAATCCAATTAGCAAAATAATTTGGAATGCGGTGTAAATGAGGAGAACTACACTCTATTTACAACATATTCAGAAGGGAATAGAAGTGAATGCAAACAAAACTAGTCATCTAGTTTGCATAAGCGTGTGATATAATGGATTTAGCGGTAGGCAGGAGTTCTGTCTGTGGTCTGATCAGAAGGATGCAAGGTCCGTATGTATTGAGTACAGTGATCTTTTGGCAAAAAAGGCTTATCTGGACTGCAAACTGGTGAATAGTAACAGACAAGGGCAACATCTGCAAGGAGTTTGTATGTTCTCCCCGTGTTTGCGTGGGTTTCTTCCGGGTACTCCGGTTTCCTCCCACATTCCAAAAACATACAGATAGGGAATCTAGATTGTGAGCCCCTTCGGGGACAGCGACGATAATGTGTGCAAACTGTAAAGCGCTGCGGAATATGTTAGCGCTATATAAAAATAAAGATTATTATTATTATTAGATAAAATCATAGAATGTTAAGAGCTAGAAGTGTTCTCTAGGGTCATCGTGTCCAATCTCCTGCGCAATGCAGTGCAGGATTCACTACACCATCTAAGACAGTAGTTTGTCCAGCCTCTGTTTGATGACTTTCATTGAAGGAGAACTCAACACTTCTTAAGCCAGCCTGTTCCACTCATTGATCACCAACACTGTCAAAAAGTTTCATTCCATCGCTTCTCATGTTTCCATGTGCAAAAGAGAATACAGATGATCGCTCTACACTGTGACATCCCTTCAGATATTTGTAGACAGCTATTAAGTCTCCTCTTAGCCTTCTTTTTTGCAAGATAAACATTCCCAGATCCTTTAAGAATTCTTCGTAGCACATACTTTGCAGTTCGCTTACCATCCTGGTAGCTCTTCTCTGAACTTGCTCCAGTTTTTTAATGTATTATTTAAATGTTGTTCCCAGAACAGGATACAGTATTACAGATGAAGCCTGACCAAGGAGGAGTAGAGGGGGGATAATTACTTCACGTGATCTAATACATCTTAATACATACATACATACATCTTAATACATACGTGATCTTAATACATCCTAGAATGGTGTTTGCATATTTTGCTGCTGCATCACACTGTTGACTCATGTGCGGCCTGTGATCTATTAGTATACCGATGTCTTTTTCACACGTGCTGTTGCTTAGTTCTATTCCTGCCATTCTTTAGATGTAATTTTCATTTTACTTGCCCAGATGTAGAATCTTGCATATCTCCCTGTTAAATATCATTTTATTAGTCGCTGTTCATTGTTCAAGCTTATCTAGATCCTTCCGAATCCATTCTCTGTGTTCCCTAGTGTTAGCTATCCCTCCTAGCGTTGCATCATCTGCAAATTTGATAAGTTTACCATCAGTTCCCTTATCTAAATCATTTATTTAGGGGCCAGGACAGAGCCTTGTGGTACCCCACCTGAAACAGTCTTCCAATTGGATGGGCAACTGTCAAGATCCATTTTTGGATTTGTGGCAGCTCTGGTTCCTCTCACTTAAAACTTTTTTCCTTTTGGACGATCGGGGGTTAATGTCAGTTTCTCCCCGTTGGCAAGCTGGTGTAATTGCAGTGCTGCTGGGTCAGCGGATGCAGGTGGTGACCACACGCACCATCCTTTAAAAGGCCACCTGATGCATCAGCAGACTGTTGGTGATACAGGCCCTATCTGGAAACCAGCCCAGTAGGAGCAGCTCTCTGGTGTCAGACACGTCTGGTGTTTGGAGTCCAGTTGCAGTGTTTTCTGCTGTGTGGAGCTTAGCAGCGGTGTTCTTAAGCTAAGTGTGTGTTTTTTTGTTACCTTGTCCCTTTGGTGTTTGTCACTTCCCCCTGTGTTTATTATCTGCAGTGGTGAGGCTAGTGCTCCTTGCCAGTCAGTGCACTAGCCAGGGCAGTAGTAGGTGACAACTAGGGACGAGGTTTCCTGACAGCGGCAGGGGGAAAGACCTGCATAGGGCGTTAGGGGAGTGCAGGGACAGGCTCAGGTTAGAGCTTAGGTGGCGACCATCCCTCATTCCCTATTGTTAGGGTATTCCTCTTTCCTTTTCCATCCCGTTGTTTGTGAGTTGTGCCGTCCGCTGACCGACCACCCATTGGGTCATGTCACACTTTATGACAGCAACCATTTATTACCACTCTTTAAGTACGATCACTGAGCCAGTTATGAATCCACCTAACCGTAGCCTTCTCAATTCCATACTTGGGCATTTTTTCAATAAAGATAGTATGATATACTTTATCAAATGCTTTGCTGAAGTCGAGATATGTATAATATATCTACCGCTTTTCCCTGATCTACCCAGTTAGTGATTCCATCATAGAAGGAAATTAGATTAGTCTGTCATGACTTGTTTGCTACAAACCCATTTGCTGGCTTCATCTTCTTTCTTTTTTTTGAAGATAGGGACAACATGTGCCCTTCTCCAATCTTCTGTGACTTCTCCTGTTCTCTAGTATTTTTCAAAGATTCGGGCTAGTGGTTCAGCAATTTCCTCTGCTAACTCTTTCAGTACACTAGAATGTAATTCATCTGAACCAAGAGATTTAAATTAGCTAAGTGATCCCTCACCATCTCGCTGTTTATAGATAGTGTGGATTTTTTTATTCTTTCGATATCACCGTGAATATTAGTTGATGTTACAATTGCTTTCTCAGAGAACATAGATGCAAAATAGGAATTTAAAAGTTCGGCCTTCTCAACATCATTTCTGACTACTTCATCCTTTCTATCCTGTAAAAATCCTATAGCATCTTTGACTTTTCTTTTGACTTACTCCCAGAATCTGGTCTTCCTTGCAAGCCTCACTTAATTACTAAATTTAACTCTTCTAATGCTTGCCCTGCAAACAGCATTATATTCTTCTTTACATATGACCACTTCTTTCCACTTGATATACTTTTTTTTTTCCTTTTTATCAAGTGTTAAAGTTCAACGTTCATCCATTATAGTCTCTTTGAATGCTTCCAGTTCTTCCTCCTTTTCGGGATTGTTACCGATTGTGCAGCGAAAATTTCATTTAGCAAAATCTCCCATCCTTCTAGGACATTTCTGTCTTTTAGAACATCCAGCTATTGGACCTTTCCTATGCAAACAGATGTGCAAACTGTCATGATTCCTCCATGAGGGAGGGTGGTCATGTGACTGTATGTATGCGATTTCCATACTTACAGTCATGTGCTGACTAGTCTCAACCAGCTTCTCTCAATAGAAGAAAATTGAAAGAAAACGAATGAGACTAGTCAGCATGTGACAGCAGGAATGCAAAATGCATACATGCATTCACATGATCGCACACCCGCATGGGGACTTTTGTTACAGCAAATTTTTCTTCTGAGGCCGGATAACCGTTTTAAATTGTATACTCTCCTAATGTTGAGCATGTGGACATCATTGTGCATGTGCTGAAATCTGGTTACTACTTCTCCCCTTTTTACATGTACTAGCTTTCATGAAATCCAATGTCTCCCCATCACTAGAGGTGTATGTGAAAAGATCTATTTTAGCAGCCATTGTGGGAACTTTTGTCCTTGGTGAACTTGTGTCAAATTTATCCATATGTTGCACAACATTTGATAAATTTGGTGCATCTTTAAATATTACACTTATGTCTAAGATTTTTCTCCATTCTTCATACTGCCCTTTTGGGAGTGGACAGTTTAAAAAAAGAAAAAGCACAATTCATAAAATCTGTTATACAGCTATTTGTCTGTCTAAATGTGCCCACTTTCTCAGCTACATTTTAAAAGTGGCATGGCAGAATAAAATCACAATAATAGCATGCAACAAAATTTGCAACTTATTGACAACAGAAAACCGATGTAAAGCTGTGATAAATTCCCTTTCTCTGTGTTTGGTTTCACACTCTCCTAGCTTTTCTTACAGTCATTTCATATACATATTTGAATTTATACATTTCCATATTTATTTTCAGTACTTGGATGACATTTAAAAGTAGAGCAACGATTCAACACCATACATATAACACACTACAAAATGTCCCCGAAAAAAAAAAAAGTAAAACGGTCTCTTTACAGCAAAGTGAGAGAGTGTATAAAAGAAAACGAAGTTCCAGGCCACCAAATAAATGGAAGAGTAAAACAGGAATGTTTACCTTACCAGAACTTGTAAAATAACATTAGCCATGTTGGAACCACCTGGAACAAAAAGGTTCTTTAATAAGAACTGTTCTCAATACACTTTATTTAAAATGTGTCTCTGTATTGAGACTGAGGGGAGCTATCCAGCTATAAAGTTGGACTGATTTTATGGTCACCTGTAAAAATGTGGAATTGAAAAGTGCCTGTAATACAGTTTGCAAATTGAGAAAAAGAGCAGATGCTTTGTCTATTTTGTTCACTAATAGCAGAAAATTCTGCAAAAATCATTCTGTCCTGCACTCCCTCTTGTTCCACCCATTATGTTCTGTAGCCATATTTTAGGGCACAATTGTGGCATCAGTCTTCTGATAGACTTCTGAGTGTTTTCATTTATTGTTAAATGTCATAGCACATCTGTAAAGTGGCGTGAACAAGCTTTAACTGATGACCAAAACATAAGAACTTTTAGCTATCTAAGATAATGCGAAAAACTAGGAGGACCCTTCCACACAAGAGGGGTATATGTTAACCAACAATGGACTAATGAAGAATAACAGCTTTGCTGTTAATGTGCTTCATATATACAGTATCTTATTTTATACTTTAGTAACATAAGTTCAGTAACTCAAAGCAATCCCATTAGAAGGAGCCATCCAGGGTGTTGAGAAGCTCGCAAATATTTTTGAGTGGGAACTGAAAGGAAACCAATAAAAAATGTCCGCACATTTACTACTTCATCTCTAATCTTTATAGTTAGATTGTAATGACATAGGCAGGCTTGTAAGCAAATGATCCTTTTTACAATTAAGCTAACAGATTTGTAGAATAATATTGAAGTGTGCAGAAAGGAGATGGAAGGACCAACAGTCCAAAACAGCAGTCTGTGAAAATGACTTGCTTATAGTAGTCTATTCCTCTCAAGCTGAGAAAACAACTATAGATTCTTGTATTCTTGTCATACACAGAAGGTTCACAAGAAGGGAATGAGCAGACTGTACTTTCTGCGGAAGCTCAGGTCGTTCAATGTGTGCAGCAAAATGCAAGCGCCATCTTTTTTGCTATCATTTGCTGGGGCAGTAGTGTGCGAGTAGCTGACGCTAATAAACTCAACAAACTTATCAAGAAGGCAAGCGCGGCTGTTGGCCTCCATCTTGACTCTTTTGAGGAAGTAGTGGAGGATAGGATTCAAAAGAAGTGCAGGGCTATAATGTACAATAATACACACCCACTATTCGAGCTGTTCTTGAAGCAGAAGAGCACATTCAGCAGCCGTCTAAACCTTCCAAGGTGCAAGAAGGAGAAATTCAGGAAATTGTTTGTGCCTACCGCTATGGGAAAGTATAACAATTCACTAAGGGTGAAAGATGACTACGACCTAGGACTGGCGCACTAATGGAAATGATTAGAGATTTGTGTACCTTTGTTTGTTACGTATTGTGGTTAGTCATGTGCAAATCTGTGTCTAGTAATTACTCTATGTAATGCTGTTTGTAATTGTTTGTAATGCTGTTGTAACGCTGCTGTGATACCATAATTTCCCTCGGGATCAATAAAGTGTATCGTATCGTATTTTCAAACTTTTTAAAAGGATCGCTCTTGTACCTTTTACTTCTACTTTTGCAAATTAAAAATCTAAAACCGATCTACAACCAACCTAAAATATAGGAATAATGAATAAACGTTCTAATATGTGTGAGGCAGTGACTGGTGTTACATGTGAGGGTCACTGTATGTTCCCCCCAGGATGCGTGAGGCCATGAGAGTGCATTGCAGTCACAGGCGTAGCTGTGGTTGCAATGCAGACTAAAGTGGATATAGGTCATGCTAGTTGTCCAAGGCAGATTTAGGGAAAACCTGCTCTGGGTTTGTGTTTTGAAACAGACTGCAAGATGGTAGTGTTGCAGTCCGTTTCATTCCAGGCCGACATTTCCAGGTGACTGAAGGCCACAGGTTGCTAGTTGAAAACCCTGCATTATAGGGTATGGGTGTGTCAGGTCCAGTGTCAGGTTCAGTGTCAGTCTGGTGTGTGCTCGAGGACAGAGCAGTCGGCTCTCTGGTGCTCCGTGTGTGAGGCAACATAGACAAGCGGAGCCAGGGCAGCTCAGGAGCCTGGCACCCACAGCGTACACAGGGCTGCAGTCGCCCACGGTAACTGGTCTCGGAGGTGGATGGTCTTGTGCCCGGCGGTGAATCGGAGGTAGACTGTCCTTTGCCCGAAGGAGGACTAGCGTGTTTAGTGACTGTAAACTGGAGGATATGGTGCCCGTCTGCGAACCAGAGGATATTGTGTACTATGTAATACTATGAGAACATTAACACTGTGGTGCAGTCGCCCACGGCAACTGGTGTCAAGAGGAGGACTGGCGTGTTTAGTGACTGTAAACTGGAGGATATGTGGCTGGCTGTGAGCCGGAGGATATCGTGTGCTGTGTTTATATGCATTGGACATTAATGCTGTGAAGTAAACACATTAAAGAGACTTTTGTGTGGAACTTTGCTGGGTCACTGCCTCATCACTGCATAAGTGTGCTACCGCTGCATCACATATGCTATAATATTTTATCTAATGGGAGGGTTACCAACATTAAAGTAAGCTATAGATAGTTGTGCTGTTCGCCACCATTGTAACTGAAGGGTGCTTCAACAGTGTCAGGTCTGTTGAACATGATGTTCAAATGACGAGATGACATAATAGCCAAACAGCTGATCAGCATTGATAATCTTCTTTAACGTTAAGTGTTGTCATGTGTACCATACAGAAGAGGATGTAATGACCCCACTTTTTTATACATTTCTCTTATACAAATGCTCTTATTTTCACATTAACCATTTCATGCCTAGGCCAATTTCTGTTTTTCCATCTTTGTTTTTTCCTTCCCTTCTCCCAGGAGCCATAACTTTTTTTTCCATCCACATAGGCGTATGAGGGCTTGTTTTTGTCTCTTATTGCATTTTAGTGCAATTTTTGAAGCGGCAAAAAAAACCTTTACTCTGACGTTTCAATTTTTTTTCTTTTTACGCTGTTTACCAATTGGATTAATTAATTTATTTATTTTATATTTTGATAGTCTGGACTTTTACGAATGCAGTGATATCAAATGTGTATTTTTAATTTTTTTGTAATTGTCTTATTTTTTAATGGGGCAAAAAAGGGGTGATTTGAACTTGTTTTTTAATTTTTCATAATTTTAAAAACTTTTTTTTACTTTATACTGTATTTAATAGTCCACTTAGGGAACTTAAAGCTGCAATTGTCTGATCGCTTGTGCTATACATAGCATTGCTTTGTATAGTGAAGACCACGATCTCTTGTAAATGCCAGCAAAGCACTGGCTTTCATAGGAGTATCGTAAGGACAGGCACTGAGTCTTTAGCAGACCCTCAGCTGTCACAGCAATCCATTGGCGCCCTGCGATCACATCACGGCCACTCTAATGGGCGCGTGGAATGACGCACTGCCCTGCTAGCACGTGTTAAATGACGCTGTCAGAGATTGACAGTAGCATTTAACAGGTTAACAGCTCTGTTAAAGTCTCATGATGGCTGATTAAATTAGCCATAATCTGCCGGTATACGAGCCCGCATCAAAGACAGGGGCACGACATATGACGTACGTGTGTAATATTTCATGAATGAGGTTGTCCAGTCTTAAATTACAAGTTTGCAGTCACTCTATGCAACTGCAGACTGCGTGCTGTGAGAATTCTCCGGTGCCAGCGCCGGGAACGGCAGTCATACAACTACAAGCATGAAATATACATACTCCTGGACACATTTCAACTAAACTGTTTCTGCCCTCGATCAATACACTTGCATTGAGTGAGGCTGTACCCATCTAGTTGGAATGCGGCTGGGAGTATGCACATCGTATACTTGCAGTTACATGACCCCTGGTTCCGGCGCCAGAGAATCCTCACAGCGCATGCGATGTGAAGATTCACAAAACCAAAGCAAATAAAGGCCTAAAGTATTGGCACTTCCAATTCAATTACTGAACCTACATATAAACAGAAGTCTTTGCCACATACAGGAGCATCTCACAAAATGTATTTATATAATAGATGGGTGTCTCAATATGGAAACTGCTGCTGGTACCAACCTATTGCGCGGTACCACCAGCGGAACACCGTCGCACACACACACAAACACACACACTCTACGCCGTACAAGCCACACACACACTCACGCAGCCTCTTGCGCAGTACCAACAGTGGAACACCATCACACTGCGCCTTCGCGAATTAGGCGCAGTGAATCATGCGGCAGAAGAGCGAAAGCCGGTCACATTAAAGGGGTTTTCCCACAAACAAAAGTTCATTTTAAAAATGGTCTGTGTCTGACCGTGTACGGAGCATACCACATCTCCTGGACAGGGGAGGAAGCAAAAGACAATACTGACATTATAGCAGGGGATCACAGAGAATTCATTTTGCGAGGTAAAATATTTCACTGACTGTTTTTAAACAATATTTTACCTCACAAAATGTATCCTCTGCGGTCTCCTACTGTAATGTCAGTATTGTCTTTTGCTTCCCCCCCTGCCCAGGAGCTGTGGTATGTTCTGTACATAGTCACACACAGGGGTGAGAGAGACAGAGCACAGGGGAGAGACAGCTCAAACGGGACAGCCCATGAGGGGAGAACACAGCACAGGAAGGAGACAGCAGACAAGGGGGAGAGCACAGACAGGAGAATTCAGCACATGGGGAAAGAGTGGATAGTTGGGTGAGCACATGGGGGTAGAGATTCTCAACGCTGCAAAGCCTGCCCCCATCCTGACATTACCGCCCTCCCGATGCGACAGCATAGGGCCCCCATCTAGTTAGAATATAATCAAAAAGTTTATTTATTTCAGTTCTTCAATACAAAAAGTGAAACTCATATTATATAGTCATTTCAATCAGAGTGATGTATGTCAAGTGTTTATTTCTGTCAAGTGTTTATTTCTGTTAATATTGATGATGATGGCTTACAGCCAATGAAAACCCAAAAGTCATTATCTCAGTAAATTAGAATACTTTATAACATCAGCTTGATAAATTATTTTAAAATCCAAAATGCTGGCCTCCTGAAATGTATGTTCAGAAGATGCACTCAATACTTAGTCAGGGATCCTTTTGCATCAATTACTGCATCAATGTGGTGTGGCATGGAGGCCATCAGCCTGTGGCACTGCTGAGGTGTTCTGGAAGCCCAGGTTGCTTTGATAGCAGCCTTCAGCTCGTCTGCATTGTGGGGTTTGGTGTCTCTCATCTTCCTCTGGACAATACCCCATAGATTCTGTATGGGGTTAAGGTCAGACAAGTTTGCTGGCCTATAAAGCACAGTGATACTGTTGTTTTTAAACCAGGTATTGGTACTTTTGGCAGTGTGGACGGGTGCCAAGTCCTGCTGGAGAATGAAATCTCCATCTCCAAAAAGCTTGTCTGCAGAGGGAAGCATGAAGTGTTCTAAAATTTCCCGTCAGACGGCTGCCCTGACTTTGGTCTGTATGACCTCCCCAGGAAGAAGCTTAAACGCGAAACACGTGTCGGGGTCCGGCCCACACCTGCAGGTCATGACTTCACCCTCTTTTTACCTATGGACTCCATTTTTATCTCCACAAATGTATCTGGTCTCTCTCTCTCTCATTAGCACTATGCACTTTGTTATTCTATAGGCACCCTAGCATGCTAGGTTTTTAGCCAAATGAAGTAAGGTCTTTTTTTGCAATGGATTATATGTATAAGTATGGGTCTGGTAAAGAGTTTTTCTGAGCATAGACTAAAAACCGTTCTGTGGAATTAGCACTCTAGGCTTTTAGCCAGATAAACTAGGGATTTCTCTGCAATATAGTTTTTATTGATCAAATATATCAGCATTTGTTTACTTCAAAACTCTTTTTGTGCTATGCATAGACTAAACACTACTTTGTGGAGTTAATGTGATTAAAGGTAAATTAGCTGATTTATTTTTTCTGGTATATATACTGCAGTTTTAACCTATGGGTGTTTGAATGTAAATGTGAAAAAAATATATCTACGGTACTTACCGTATATACTCGTGTATAAGCCGAGATTTTCA